>PVKZ01004834.1:0-68573 GCA_004027375.1 Macroglossus sobrinus
TTCGTGTGGTCAACATTTATTTAATTCTGAATCGCTTGCCAGGATCTAGGGATATGGCTATGAAAGACCATCCTCACCGAGCTGTTCTGGCTGAGACACACTCAGTGGGCAAGGCAATACTGAGTCCCACTGGGAAGCTGCAGAAATCAGTGGGAGACGCGGTCCTGCCTTCCAGGAGCTCATGGCCCAGTGGAGAAGACAGAACGAGCTGTCCCCGGGAGCAGGGTGCCTGGACGGGAGGCTCAGGTGAGCCCCGAGCCTGCCAGGAAGGAAGAGGCAGCACCTGCACGGTCTTCATAGCCAGGAGTAGGAACTGGCCAGGTAGCATGGGGCGGGGCGGGGCAGGGCAGCGCTCTCCAGAGACAGGATGGAGTAGGCGCACAGAAATGAGTGTGAAAAGGCTCCACATCCACACATCCACCAGCTGGGTGTCCCCAGAGCCAAGCCAGATGGATGCTCAGTAATGAGCCCAGGAGCTAACGAATGCATGGACGCTGTGGGAACAAGCAAGGCGGCCTCGTCCTCCCCATCCCTGAGGGAGGGTGTCGGACTCCGTGACGCCTGGCTCTGTGACGACAGCTCTGCCAGGACAGTGTCTGTCCTGTGTCCACTGCCGTGCTGTCCAGGATGCAGAATGGTGGGGCCCAGCACACAGCAGGCGCTCAATAAATGTGCTGAACTGTGTTCCCCCAAAGATGCTGAGGTCCTCACCCTGGTCCGTACCTGTGACCATATATATCTCTTTGCTGACGACCAAGGGGAGGTCATCAGGGTGGGCCCTCCTCCAGTATGGCTGTGTCCTGATGAAAAGGGGCAATGTGGAGACCAGCACGTACAGAGGGACGATGATGTGAGACACAGAAAGAATGCCATCTGCCAGCTGAGGACCCCTGGGACGACCGGAAACTAGGTGTGAGGTCTGAACCAGAGCCATTTACCCGCCTCGGCCGCAGGGGGCGCTGCTGGTGTGCACCCACATGAGATGCAGGCCTTCACACCCTGAATTCGCCGAGAGGTCCCTCCACATGCTTCCTCCCCGACATCCACTGGTGACAATGGCCCCTAAGGTCACCACTCTTCCAGTGTTTTTCAAGTCACTGGCTAGATTTGCATCTCATGTAACCCTGCAGCTGTCCACGTGGCTGGACGTCACATCGCGATGGTGGGCGCCATCACATTGTGCAGAACCCCCTGTAAACTAAGCCCGAGCTTTCTCTCCTCACGTCTGAAGCTCTCGCCCTGGGACCACAGGGGTGATTTAAAGGGGACAGCGCAGCAGGCGTCGGTCTCACAGGGCCCCAAGCCACCTGCACACGCAGCCTACTCCTGGTTTCCAGCCTCGCTCAAGTTCAAGTCTTACATGCTCTATTTATTTACTGCACAGTGTCGCTGCCGAGCATGCCCGGCCTTGTGTTTGGTGGACCAGATGGCGTCCAGTTCATGCCACAGTTGGGTGTTCAGCCCAGCAGCAAGTGAGAAGTTCTTTCTCGAAGGGAAATCCCTGCGGAAGGGGGCGTGGACGCGCTCTGAAACTCGCGACGTGTGCTGTGACTCTCCCGGCGGTTCGTGCCCGTCTCCATGCGACGAATCCACTGGCGACGGCCACTCTGAGTGTCGCCGACTCTGCTGGGTTACGAGACCCACATGGCACCACGGCCTGCCCCTGCTCCAGGGGCCACTCAGAACTGACAGCCTTGTGGGCTCCTCAGGGGCCAGGTCAGTCACACTGTTGGACGTGGTGGCAGCTGCTGCTGGCAACATCTGGAAATCTCCCTCGGCCTCCTGTTAGCTGGGAGGCAAAGGGCAGCGTCTCTTTCCCCTGAACTGAATTGAGCCCGCCTGAGAGCACAGGACGTGGCTCCCCCACCCCACCTTGAGCCCCGAGAAAGGAACGCAGAGCTGCCACCACTGTCGTGACGTTAGCCCAGTGGGACCCACACCAGACTGCGAACCGTGGAATCGGTGGATCATTCACTTCCGTTGTTTTAGCTGCTGTTTGTGGCGATTCGTTACAGTGGTGACAGAAATCTGTAAAAGTCCACCTTTGGATCCCAGACACCGTGCTTTGACGAGCAAGCCGCCCCACGGAGCGGTCAACGTGGAGAAATCGGCCGCCAGCACCACCTTGCCCTCTGCGAGGGCGCCCCCGAAGTGGATGGTCCAGCCTGTCACCCCACATGGAGCAGAAACAAGCAGGGCGTTCATCCTGTGGCAGCTGAAGAGGGGCACGCGATAACTCCTGTTACCCAACCCCAAACCCCTCCCCCCAAAATTATCCCACTTACAAAAGGGAGTGCTCTCAGCTTGACCCTGATTCTGAAGCTTTTCTTTTGCTTAAGTGAAGCCAGATCTTTGTTGTTGTTGTTGCAAAAAACCAAAGAGGCCTGATAGAGCCAGGATCCTAAGTCCTGTTAGGGTCCCCCAGAAAGACCACGGCCGCCCCAGCCAGGTCCCAGACAAGGGTGTGGCGGGGAGTCTCGACCTGGTTTCTACCCAGTGGGCTGTTAGTTCCCGTCATCTCGATGTTCCCTGCCCACGTGAACATTCCAGCTCTGCAGAGATGTCTCTATCACATCTGGAGCAGGAGAGCTCTCGAGCCGGCCTGCACGCTGGAATCACCAGGTTCTCCCCAAAACTGGATCAGAACCTTGGGACAGCAGGCCTGGGCAACCAGTGCGCAACTCGGGTTGAAACTTGGCCTTGACATTTGGGACTGTCAAGGTCTGGGACAGTTTTAAGAGCACACACCTGCTTCTGCCGTGCCCCTGGCCTTCATGAGAAGGGTTTCCAGCAGTTTCTCTAGTTACTCATTAGTCTTAAGAACTGGCCCTCCTCCCAGATATTTGTTCAGAAGCAGTAACATCCCTTGACGCTGTTTTTATTCATTTAGTGGTTATAACAGGAAAAGAGCCACAAATAATCTGCATACCAGTTATCTAACAGAAACGGGGGCCAGGCAGGATCCTGTTCTAACAGATTTACTAAAACGTGCCTTTGTAAACAACAGGGCAATCTTAACCTCCCGTCACCAGCGTTGGCATCTGCCTGCCCGGGTTTTCACAAACTATAGTAAACAGAAAATCCAGCCCTAGATTTCTATCCAAGTAGTAAGACTACTCTGCGAGAAAGAGACGGATGGATTGGATGGATGGATGGATGATTGGATGGGTGGATGGGTGGATGGGTGGATGGATGGACGGGTGGATGGATGGACGGGTGGATGGATGGATGGATGTAGATGGACAGAGGTCATGGGAAGACGGATGGATGGAGGAGGGAGGGGTAGATAGCTATTTTCCCTTGCAGCATCCATCCAGACAGGCAGACAGACAGAATTTATGGGAGCTGTCACTGGGGCACTGTCCTCTGCCCCCTCCCCACCCCCACGTTCCCTCCCGTGGGCCTGAACCCATGCTCTCTCTAACCTTAACTGCCAGGGTTGGCAACATCATCCCTGCACATCACTGACTTTGGCCATGTCTCTTACTTCAAGTCAAACTCTGTCCACACCCTCACGTGCGTGCGCGCACAAACTGGGCTTGGTTCTGCCTGCGGCCCGCGCCAACATTCTCCGCCTCCTGATCCCCAGTCCCTTGTCTCTCCTGCTCCCCCGCCATTTACTGAGCAAGCACGTGCTGGGCGCCGGGCACCACAGTCAGTGTCCTACCAACACTGTCCCCGTTATCCATGACCCACGAGAGACACGGTTCCCACTTTATAGCTGCAGTCACAGGCGGTCGACGGTGGCAGGTGCCGGGTGCGACCTGAGCCAGGCACAGTGGGGGCTGACTCAGACCGGCGCTGGATGTCCCTCCACAGGAAACAGAACCAACACCGGGGATTTCCCACGTCACAGTCCTTACGATGCTGGTTTCACGTGAGCATCTTGCGTTGGACAATGTAGCTGCTGTCCTCCCAGAGGTCCCTGAAGAGCAGAGTGGCCTTCTCTAAAGAAGCAGCCTTATTTCTACAGTTAACCCAAAGTGCTAATTAGCTGAAAACAGAAACTATTTCAAATTTTGTATTAACAAAACCCACAAGCAAGTTAAAAAACATTTTATTAAAATGTTAAGGAAAAAATTATGCGCACTTAAAAAAATCATTAAAAGGTCACATTAAAATGTAAAAACCCTGTAATTTACACAACAATAAATCTAAAGTGATGGGAATGCATAAAAATACGTTCAGTTGGTCCTCTTTACAAAACCATTACAAAAATGAGATCCACAAGAACTGCCCAGTTGGCTAAAGACATGTGATCAACGCCATCGCTCCGGCACGCGCACGCGCACACGCACGCCCGCCACCTTCCGCAGTGACCGCCACCGCTCAGCGAAGAGGGAGCAGCTCAATGTACGATCCTGGGAGGACACCGCGCGCTTATAGAGAAACTTACGATTCTTACAGCAATGCTGTCTTCAACGATTCAGACAGATTCACAGTGCAAATCAGTTAGTTCCATTCTGAACAACATTTCTATTTTGATTCTGAAAAATGCAATCGTCGCTTGAGTTTAAGAATATGCAAATGAAATTTATTCTGATTTCAATCACAGGTCTATAAAGTCACAGTTTGTCCCAGGAAATCACTCACTTCGAGACGCAGGTAACTACTGTAGCTCGGAGGTTTAATCATTCACTCTAAGTGGATGTGCCCTTAAACCTGAAAGAGAACCAGCATTTACGTCCCGAGTGAGACATCCTGTCTCACACGGATGCATTTAACATTAAAAAGCACAGTTCAACCTCCATGCCCGCAACGCTATCTGGGTCTCCATAACCAACGATAAGTTCATGGCGGCAGTAAGTCGAAACTCTTGAATGTGTGTAAAAATTCAAAACTGAATAGCCAAAGATTAACAACATGGTCAGAGGAGGGAACGTTTTTGAGGCGACACACGTGAACAAGGAGAAAGGGCATAATATGAGAGTCCCAGTGGTCCCCTCTGCAGCACACTGCGTGCAGGGGACTCTAGGCACGGCACGGTCCCCTGCGTGCTGGTAACTATTTTCAGACCGGCAGCAATGAGGTTACACCATTACTTCTGGCTGTAGTGACTTTCCCGTACAGCTCCAAACGGACAACATGCTGTCTCTGCCCGCTGAAATGTCCATTTTCTTTAGCACTCCAGTAATTTTCTCAGTGTGCTAACTTTTACTTTTCTGGGCCTGATTTTCATACTGTAAACAGATGTATGGATGGAGTGGATCTCCTCTCAGTTCTGATGCTAGCAACACGCAGAAAGGGACCATCTCTCTCTTGTTCACCGCATCCCCATGCATACAGAGGGAGGACTCAATACACGCTTATCTAATACATGAGTTATCTGACGCTCAGCACACAGGCCCCACGGCGTAAGGCAGCAGGTCTGTGGTCTCGGGGGAGGCAGACATTCTACAAATAACACGGAAGGAAAGGTTGCTGGGTCATCCAACACATTTTTATGAGGCAGCCAGAAGAGTTGGAAAATGGCAGAATTTTTTTCTCCCCAATTGGGTAAAATTGTCCGTTCTTCCAGTACCCCCCTTAAGAGCGATCTGGCCAAGTCCCTTGTTGATAAGCTGACTGACTTCAGTAGAAAATGGTCTAAGGTGTGAATCTGTCTACACCGCGAGGGCAAACGCCATCTTTGTGAGATCTCTAAACAGCAGTCAGAACTTCATCATACAAAAGGGAAGGGGTCGCGGTCCCTTTTACCTGAGTTCAAGGGACAGCTCTGGTCTGAACACAACTGAAGTCAATTCACAGGAGTCTGTCACTGCTGTGTCACTTGAAAACTGTCATGAAAAGTATTTTTCAAGGGAGGTCATTTTTAAATATGCCATTCCAGAAATCTTACCTTTGTAGTCATCCGAGGAGTGAGATCAACATGACGACCCCCATAAACTGCGTAAACAACAACAGGGGGGTGAAAAACGACCACACGTGCCATAAAGCGATGTTGAAGCTGAAAAGAAAACCACAGGAAACACGTGGTTGACGATGCTAGCTGGAATCTACGCGTGCGTGCTCTTTTTTTCAATTTACTTTTTAAGCGAGGCAACCCCTGGTTGACCTCACAGATGGCAAGGACCTTGTCAGCTTACAATCCCTTATTTTTTATGTTTTACGCCTACAGCACCTGGTCTTCCTAGGCAGTCTCCCATCCGAGGACTAACCAGGCCCAACCCTGCTTAGCTTCCGAGATCAGACGGGATCGGGCTTGTTCAGAGTGGCGTGGCCATAGACTACATGTACTTGTAAAACCTAAATGTGAAGAACTCACTTTCACTCAGTTTGAGATGTTTCATTCAGCTATATACAAAAATAAATGTTGCTGGCTGAATATACATATGTGTATGTGTGTGTGTGTGTGTGTGTGTATACACACACACACACATATACATATGTATATATACATTTATACACACACACACACACATATATATGGTTTGTACACATATATAGTTTATATATATGGGGGGATTTTTTCTCTCTCTCAGAGATGTGATTTAGCCAATACTGGAAATGTCACAATCTCTTCAAAAAGCACTTGGAACTGGAATCACTGTGGGTCTTCTGACGAGAGCTGGCTTAATAGAAACTTAAGCCTCTAAAGTTAGTGTCTGCAATGGAACAGGAATTAAAATGGCTACGGCCTGCTTTTACTGTATCTCACACGCTATCAAACTTTCATAGTAAAAAGACAGTTAAAAGCATTTTGCTATTTAAAACGGAATAAAAAAGTAATAATTTTAAGCTGCTATTAAATTTTCCATCGAGAAAAACACTATTTCTGTCACCGAGGTAAGAATAAAACACATTCCAAGTGCCACTAATTTTTATGGACTGCATTCATAAGAGCAGAAGTTAATTAGGGGAAACAATAGTCAACGAAATGCTCAGATAGCTATGGATTTTAATATGTAATATTCTGATAAGCAGAACTTTAAAATGGCTATAATTATACTGTTCTGAAAAATAAAATAACATTTCTGGGGTGATGCACACCAGAACACCTGTCTGCCCACATCCCTGAAGGGATAACAATAACCATGTCGCAACGTCACACACATCAGACATCTGTACCTTTCAACTACAGAAAACAAATCATTAAAAAGCATACACTTAAACTAAGTACAAAAGCATGTGCTTTCTCCAAAATCAAAATTCAGTTAATATAAAGGAAAAAGATTAATGGGCTAAACACAACCCATAAAGAGCAGTTTTTCTCTCTGGCTGCCAGGCTCCTGGGATTTGTTTCCGTTTTCAGTAATTAACAGATTTTCCTTCAGTAACCAAGTATACTTTTACAAACATTAAAAAAAAATTGTTTTTCATTGAGTATCTATTCACTTATGAAGAGTACGAACTTGGCATTGTTTGTAAGAGCACAAGAATGAAAATATGGGTGAGCCCGACAATGGGGAGCCGGTGAAAGAGCCCATGGCCTGTCCACGCCGAGGGAACCGTGTAACCAGCTACATGGATGAGGCGCGTCTACACGCACCCACGTGAAGACCTCCAAGCTACACGGCTCCGTTAAAGAGAAAAAGCCGTGAGTGATCCACTGTACACCAGTCTGGACACTCGCTGAATGGAGGCTGGAGGTGCGCGCACCCCGTGAGCCAGCTGCTGCTCTTCTAGAGATAAATGTGCACGCGCACGTGCGAGATGAAGGCGCAGGTCTCTTTCTCCACCTGGGTGGGGTCTGCGTCAATGCTCATTTCATAATAATTCATTCAGCGGTGCGATTTAGTTTTTTCTGCCTTCTGTATGTATTATTTCACTATGAAAATGATTTAAATAGCGAAATGCAGATTATACATAGTATGTCCCCTTGTGTTTTAAGTAATTAAAATATATAAATAAAGATATTACTGAAAAAGGAATCAGAGACCAGAAATGACAGGGAAACTATTTCCCTGTTATTCCTTTTTCCTTTTGAATTTTGTACCATGTACGTCAGTACCTGATCGACAACATTTTTATTCCCAGTAGTGACTTGAGAGTTAACTTACCAAATGCCCGCCACGATGAAGGCAGCGGTCGTGATGGGGATCAAGGCCGGATACCTGACGTCGTAGTCCCCGATGCCGTGGTACCACTCCAGATAGAGGATGCAGTAAAGCGCGATGGACAGGCTGACAAGCAACAAGGCACCGCCGAGGAGAAACCAACTGCAGAGACAAAAACGGTGTTGGGGTTGACGGCGCCTGGCAAAGCAGCAGCGGTCTTCAAAAGTTTGCACTGACGGCCTAAAGAATCTCAACCAGAATGGGGACACGAAGGGACCCACAGTTACTTGATCTCGGCTTTCAGAAAGTCTCGACCTCAAGGGGTGAGAAAGGACGAGACAGATATATGAAAAGATGAAAAATAAGACTTTAACAACTTATTCGTATATACTTTCGTAAACCAAGAAGAACCCTGGTTGCAGCAACGCATTTTCTTTAAAAATGCAGGAAAGAGAGCAGCTTTCCAATGGTCCCTGAAGTTTTGAGTTCTCCTGCACTTTATCTTCACAAAGACGTTCAGTCCTGCTCCCTCTATGACCTACAAGTGAATCAGCTTGTTCTCTAATTCACTCCCGTTCCCATCCCACAACCCATCTGTGCTGAAAAGATACACCGAAATAACTTCTGGCCTCATCAGCTCTGCTATCCACAGCCAGAGCATGCATTCTTTCTCATCTTTGTCATCACCAGCACCCGACACAGTGCCTGGCAGAAAATAGGTGCCTAGTAAACATTTGAAAAATTCAACAGACAAAATAGAACATGAAGACGAAGACAAGGGTGTTTAACTTACGAAGCAGTAACATTCTCTTACCTACTAGTGTGAAAGTTTTCTTTAATAGTTTTAAAGAAGTCAAAATAATAGGTCACAGCAATGGAGGCCAATATCCAGAATCCAGAATGGATATTGAGTCTTGGAAGAGGCTGCTCCTTTTGCTCAATGGCTGTGATGGTTTCTGTAAGTAAGGGAGATTTCAACTGATTAAACCGCCATAGTTGAGGAAAAATGACACGCCATTTTAAGTTAAAAAAAAGTAATAATAATGTCCTAGTGTTTTCTAAGAACCAGATTCTCTCCCATTGTAGCACCGATTTCTTCTACAAAAAAAATATAATCAAAAGATTATATTTGCAGAAATAATTACTAGGAATCCACTATAAAACATGTTCAATATAGTCGACTTTTTAACTCTAAATGAATTTTGAAATCAAAGTGACATATTTAGTCTTTCGGAAAGATTGATGTCATCTGTTTAGTGTAGAAATTTTAACATTATGTTTCATATTTCATGAAAGTAATTAGTCCTATTAGGAAAAATGCAAAAAAAAAAAGGCAAATATTAGAGTACAAAATGGACCTGTGATTTCCAAAAATACTACTTATAACTATTTCTTTAAATTATTTTAAACAAACAACCTTTTGAGGCAGCTCAAAAGCATAAAGGGCACACTGCAGGTCTAATCCTAGCACAGATACCTAGACAGGTGACGTCTCAGTCAAATTTCTTCCATCTGGGACCCAACCTGAAAGAACAGGTGGCTGAGATTGGATCGAATGAGTTCTTTCTGACAAGTTCCCCAGGTGACGGGCAGGCCTGCTCTCTGGGTTCATGTGAGAGCCACTGGTATATATCTTGAGGTTCTCGACATTTGGAATTCCTAAGAAGCTTGTTCTTAATACAAGTTCTGGGATATAATACCCTCAAAATTTATAAACGAGCATGCCTGAGCATTGTTTTCTGTTTTTTTTTTTTTCTAAATTTCGCATTAGTTTCAGGTATATGTACAATAGTTAGACATTTATATAATTTAAGAAATCATCTCCCCCATTACTCTAGCCCCCACCTGGCACTACACACCGCTGTTACAATAATATTGACCATTGTCCCTATGCCGTACACCATATCCCATGATTGTCTTGTAACTACTAATTTATGCTTCTTCATCCCTTCACTTTTTCCACCCAGGCCCTCAACTTCCCACCGCTCTGGCAACTGGTGCTGATTTTTAAAAGGTAATAAATGCCCGAGGTTTACAACGTACAAGACTAAAAGACAGACTATGAAATCCATGTCTTCCAGTCCAGAAGCAACCACCAATATCTTCTATTGAATTCTTATACCTACAGAAAAACACACATCAGACCTTATCTGATGTGTACTCAAATGAACGGTAATGTATAGTAATATACTATATGTCGTTCGGTGCCTCCCTCTGAAAATCATCCACTTCGGCAGATAAAAGTCAGCCAGGTGTGTCGTGTAGAGATCCCTGCTAGTGTGTTCAGCCGGGAAATTAGATGTCATTACAAGCGAGGTGAAACCCCTGGCACACACACGCCCTTGTGTACCCATGGGATGGTTCTCAGAATTAGAACCGGTGACTGTTACCCAACAGGCGTCAGCCCAGCGTTGCCGGGAATCCCAAAACGCAGCCTCAGGTGAACACGCGCAGGGTTACGCGAGCTCCAAGGATCTTTAACGGCACTAAATACCCGACTTGCAGAACAACTCGGTATAAGCCCTGGGGAACGAAACGCGACCCCGCCCCCCGGCGGGGCAGGGCTGCGGGAGGCCCGCGAGGCCGGCCGTGGCCGCGGGCCTCGTCCCCGGACACCTCGGTGCGGCTCACCCGGCCTGGCGCGGCCCTCGCCGTCCAGCGAGACCTTGGCGTCCGCCGAGAACGGGTACCGCCGCCGGAGATGCTCGCGGGCCCGCAAGACGTCCATCTTGACGCTCCCAGGAGACGAGGCGGAAGTGACGTCAAGCCCACCGGAACTTCCGGCAGCCGCTTCCGGGCGGAAGGGTCTCTCCAGCGGAGGGTGGAGACCGGAGTGTCTTCCAGGTTTGAATGGGTGAGAATCTGGGGCGGAGTTGGCGTCGCCATCTCCGCGTGCGTAAATCCGCAAACCTGACTTGCATTTGAAGACACTGATTCTCTCCTGGCCGAGATTATTCCATTTTCTTTCGAAGGACCGAGCTTGGGTGCCGCGGAAGGCGTGCCCGGCGGGGATGCGCGGCCTCGCGGCGCCGCTTCCTTCGCTCGCTGTCCCCAAAGCATAAGGAGGACCCTGGTGTAGGCCGCGACCCTCGGCCCCCAGCTTCTCTCCTGCGCCCCCCGCCCCCTTCACGAGTCGCCCGGCGAGACTTTGAACGGGCCGAGAGCAACCCTCGGAAGAGGAGAGGGCCGCCGGGCCAGTCCCGGCACTGACCACGTGGGTGGACTTGGGCGAGAGAGAATCCCCTCTGGGCCTGATCCCTCGTGGAGTACACGTGTCTCGTCTTTGCTGTGGGGTTCAAAGGCGAAGCACCCGTATGTTCGTGTTAATCCCCTCTTTCTAACTTCTGAAAAATTATCCCAGCTGGGAACGTGGGAGCTAATTTTGTACTTTTCCAAAAAACTGCCATTTCCCATCACTCAGGCTCAAACCGGAAAAGACTGTGTATCACGAATTCACAAGTTTTTCTCCATCGAGAAACCAATTTATTACTTTCCTTCCCGCTTCCTACAGCGTCATGTTTGAGAAGCTTTGTGCTTCACCATGGGAGCGTTCCCTGAGCACCTACTAAGTGTTAGGAACCGTATGGCTCCATGCTAGGCAATGGAGATAAATAAGACAATGACCTTACACTTGAGCTACTGGACCAAAACATGACCACGGAGACATACTACGGTGTGTTGCAGTACTTATAAATGTACGGAAGCAGTTAATGAAAGTCAACATTTTCTGAGCATCCATTAAAGTCAAACACTTTCTGAGCAGCTAAAACGCTGAGGAAAGAGGTAAATTAGAATCTAGTGGAGAAGATTTCAGTACAATGCCATGATAGAAACCCTGTATATGGGGTTATGTGGGGGCCAAAGGAAGAACAGGGTATCACGTGGGGAACAGGAAAAGCATCTTCAGGTGTGTGAGATACAAGGATGGATAGCCCAGGAAGCAAAATTTGAATTAGTTGGATCTCTTTCATGTCTTCTATATGCCTTGGGTATTTATAGAAGAAATGTAATAAATCAAGAAGAGAAATTTTAGTTTCTGCTGGTTTATTTCTGTAATTTCTTCAGCCTTTCTAGCAAACCCATTGGAGCAAAGGATTCACAGCTGGGTGGATCGTATAGCCTTTCTACACAATACCTCCTCTTTCCAGTTCTTTTTTTTTTTTTTTCTTTTTCTTTTCAGTCTCCTAAAGAACCAGGGTTCAACTCTTCAAAGCCAACTGGGGTCTCTGCTCTTCTTTCTTCTCTCTTGTACAGGGTTAGAAGCCTTGTTAACAGGAAGTGAATTTCTCCTGTCAAATAGTCTTCTGTTCCTTGTCTCCTGCAAAAAGGTCAGTGCTGGGTCTCCCTTGTAACTGAATATTCCCGAGAGCATCGCAGCACTCCCAGGGTTTCCATATGTAGCATGTTCAGGTCAGATCCGGTTTCCCCTTTGGTGGTTTCGGGGCCTTTGTATTTGGGTCTGAACTCCTTCCAGCTTTTTCCCCTGGATAGTTTCAAGGGCACTGCTTGCACACCATATTGAGGATACTTAAAAGCAGGCTGGAGGACATCCAGTATGTAATGACCGCGTCTTCATTGTTGGAGCCCGTAAAATTACTTCTTCATTGTGTGCACTGTGTACCTTACTGGTGGATATGCGATATCAGTGTGTTGCCGACCAAGAGATTTTCATTTGCAGTGTAGATTACCAGTAGGGAAGAATGAATTTGACTGTGCCCTTTGCCGGCTTGCCCTGAACAACATGGTTCAGTCCAGAGTGTTTATAGACTGCTGAATCCCGCCTCCATCACTCTGGGTCCCTATGCAAGTTATTCATTGTTCTGAGTATGCATTTACTCATCCACGGCACAGCAGGTACCGGAGTGAAGGTGAATGTATACCGATTGCTTAGCGTGGTGCCTGGCACGTGGTATGCCTTCAAGCAGTGGGAGTTACTGCTCATTACTAGTGAACCCGGCCTGCCAGGCTCCCAGATTTGGCTCCTACTCACCTCCTGATCAGCTGTTCCCTCATCCACTAGTTACTCTTTGTTGCAATTTCCCTTTTGCCTGTTCTCTCCCCAGTTGATGGGGCCAGCAGCTGTGTCTTGGTAGCTCCCCAGTGCCTTGAAGACACCTGGTTTATAGCAGGAATTCCATCACCCAGCTTTTACTTTGGCCCTCGATCACAATTTACTGGCCTTTGGCGTGGACATACATATGTCTACCCAGCATCCCTTCCTTTGAGAATCCACGTTTCCTTTTTCCTGCGGCATCGTCATGAGGCTAGGAGAGGGCGCGTGGCCCAAACCACATCTGCAGACCCCAGGACTTAGGCTGGGGCTGTTGGAAAGACCTCTGTTGGTATGGTGGGCTGTGAGGTCGTGTGGGCTTGGGGCTGCCTCCATGGAGACACAAGGAGGGGGCCCACCTAGGAAGGAAGCTCTAAGATGCAACCTAAGGGCCTTGGTAGTGTTGTTGTCCCCAGTCCTGAATCCAGCCAGGCCCTAGTTGGCCTGGTTAAGCACACGTGTTCTGGAGCCAGCTGCCCAGTAAGGCTGGCTGTCCTTACTGGTTCTGTCATTACTGACTGTTTCAGCCTTGGGCAAGCCACTCATCCTCTCCTTTGCCTTCGTTACCTCACTTGAAATATGGGGTTAAGAATAGTACCTACCTCACAGGATTGGGTAGAGATTAAAAGTATTAATACATGCAAGGCCCTTAGAACAGCATCTGACCCATCGAAAACCCTTTGATAAGCCTTAACTGGTGTTGTTATGTTATTGAGACGTCACAGATTTCTTAGTCCCCCCTCAAAAAAATTCTTTTTTAAAAATTATTGCTAATTTGAGTTGTTCTTTGTTACGTGCAACCCTGAGGCCAGACCAGGACAGCTCTGTTCCTTCATTGTGCCATGCAGTTGCCCCCGTGGTCCCCAGTGGGACTGTGACTCCAGGTATCAGTTCATACATGGAAAGAAAAACGCCTGACACATGAAAAGTGCTCGTAAATGTTCTATCTCACCTGGGATACTGCCTTTCATTCCAAGAAGAAAGCCATTTTTAAAAACAACTCCCCTTAATCACATAAATAATACATGTCTCTCTCTCTACACAACTCTGTTTCCCCGATAAAAGCTATAGAATTGGAATTGCTAGGTCAAAAGGCGTGAACATTTTAAAGGCTTTCGATCCATCTTTCACACTGGCTCCAGAAGGGGTGCGCTGTTCTTTATGGTCCCTCCAGCAGCGGGCGGGGGAGACCATAACAGGCGCACCCACTGGCTTTATCACTGTGGTCAGTTCTCCCCAACTGATCATGGGAGTTTGGGGAATCATCTGCCATTTTCATTTTCTCAAGTTCCAACAAAACCAAAACAACAAAAAAAGGGGGCAGTGAAAACACCAGCCTTTCAAGATTAGCTACAGAGAGCAGAGCACCTGGGGTGGGGGGTTGAGGTTTCGTTCTATGACTGGTTGAAATACTGTGCCAGGTGGTTTCGTGGGACATGAAATGCAGGTACATTAAGCGAAAAATAACTAAATGCTCTAAAAGTGTATGCCAACTGTCATATCATCTAAAAACTGGAATTATCTGGGAACAAGTGCCAGGAGGCTTAAGAAAGTTTATGCGGGACACCTTAAATTGGAGAAAATTCCATTACCTTAACTTTTATCCGAAACCTAGCAGAGAGATTGTCGATTGAATTTTAGCCGTAAAATACCTCTTTGTTCAGGGTCCCTGCTGGAGTAGGGTTCCCCCCAAGGTTCCCATCAGCGTCCTGGGGCAAGAGCCCAAGAGCCACACTGTTGGAAACTACCCAGAACTGAGTCTTTACCTCCCTTTGATCTGCGATGGAGAAATCCAATCTGTGGGCGACCTCTGGCCTCAGCAGAAGTCAGCGTGGGGTCGCCAGGCAGGCAGAACCGCAAACACGGTGTCCCGCAGCTCACCACACCCGCCCGCCCTGTGGCCAAAGCAAGAGCTGACCCTCGCAGAAGTCCAACCTCTCAACTCTGAGCAACACACGTGTTCACCCAGCAGTGACCATTTAAGTCACCAAAGGGGCCGTTTCATCATCGTATCAAGGGGAACACACAAAAGCTTCCCTGGACCCCCTAACAAAAAAATAAAAAAGCGAATGCAGCCTTTGCAGTAAAGAGAGCTGCCCTTTTCAGCACCTGTTTCTCAGAAACTTACACTGTTTTGTCGCCAAGACGGAGGGTCCAAGCCTGAATTACAGAAGCTGAAAAGTCTCATGGTAAGTGACCTGAGCGAGAGCTTGAGTTTCTTTAGATGTTAAAAGGACAGTGGTAGAGGATCTAAGACGCCATTTGTTAAGCTAGGGGCCGACAAATGACACCAGGCAGCTGGGAGAATCCGTTTTCAGTGGTGGAATAAAGATCTCAGATACACCGTTAATAGCGTTCACTCCTGGAGATGTATTGGATAAAACCACTGATTTCTTAAACTTTCCTTATTCGACTGCAGAAGTGCTACCTACAAGACAACGATCTTTGCCAGAGGCTGCTCCCCTCCTACCCCCCAATACCCAGAAATCCATTTCGGAAAGAGGTACTTACAGGCTAGTGAGATAAATTTTAACAGAACCTGGTTAGTTCAAGTTTTCACTTTCAAAGAGAAACGACATGTTTAGAAGAATGAGAGCTTTTCAAAGCTATTCATTCATAATCTGCAGACCTGTAAAAATGCCATTCGTCTGGGCTGGATTATTAGCTCTCTCTCATAACCGCCCTGCGAGGTGGGTGGGGACGGAGCCAGGACCGTCTCTGCCAGCCTTTCCTCAGCGAGGCCACCTTACCTCGCACAGCAGCCACCACCACACCTGCCTGAACCAAAGTGGACCTGGGGACATTGGGCAGTTCCACGGTTTTAAAACTTTCTCCGCACGCACACCCCTCTGCAGCATCGCAGCCGGTCGTTGGGAAGGTGGCTCCGGGAGCATCCCACGTCGCCTCCCGCGTCGCCTCCCGCTCTATCCTGAATCTGGGCTTCCTCTTCGAACTGCAGAGTGCTCCATGTGCCAGACACTGAGGACCCCAGCCCGCGGCAGCCACACACGTTCATGTTTTGGAGGGTGAGACAGCCCCTCTCCTCCCAATCCTGCTCGTGAGCAGCGTGGCAGAGAATGGCCAGTGCGCCGCTGCCGATGCCACGAGTGCCAGGAAGGGAGGTGTCTGGTGAGAGCCTGTCAGTGTGTGTCTCCGTCCCCGGCAGGTCTGGGGAACCCTGTGCCAGACCCATCGGGCCGGTGTGCGGACAGGCAGAGCACGGTGCGACTCGAGCTTCCACTCAGCTCGCTCCCCTCCCGCAGTAAACGAGGGTGGAGAACGGCATCTCTCTCTCTCTCTCTCTCACACACACACACACACACGGTGCTGTCACCACTGTTCCCGGAGACACGACCGCAACCCACATGCCCATTTAACGACGCAAAAAATCAACCCACGAAAACCTCAAATTGCAAATGGATAGAAAGGATGTGGTTAAAACTTGTAGTTTAACCAAAGGACTTCTTTTTGACTTGTCACATTTAAAAATATTTTCCATATAAATGTATTTTTTAAGTGCATATCATGATGACAATCGCCATCACACACTTAGAATTTTCGACAATATAGTTTATTTTCTCATAAAAGTTCTACCAAAATATATATTTTTTCTTAACTTAAAAATACAGCTTTGGAAAACAAAAGTGGAGTTGTTATAATTCATCACGGTTTACAAACAGCAGTGAAAGGAAGAATTCAACAAAATGGGTTCCGCTTATAAATATAAAAAAATGTTCATTTCACAAGCTTGGCCTTGCCCTTGAGCAGCTTAAAGGCGGGGTTCTTGCTGAGCTTCTTGGTGAAGATGGCCAGGAGCTCGTCCTCGGATCTGTGCTGCTCTTCTGTCACAGCGTAATACTGAGCTAAAACCTTCACAAAGACAAACGACTGTCAGGTGGGTGTGTCAGTCCTGAAAACTTACCAAAGTGTCCTTTCTTCTACCAAAAGCGGGGCGACAGGAAACCATAAAAGACGCCCCAGTGCTGGGCAGACAGGTGTGCTCTGCTTGTGAGCACGCTGCTGCGTGTGTCGTGGGGCGGGGAGACGGGGTGAAGAAGTACAAAGTAGTAGCTGGGAGGGGTCACGGGGATGGGGACACGCACAAATGGGGGGGGTCACTTTATAAACTATATAAATGTCTCACCAAATGTACTATATACTTGAAACTAATAATAAAACAAAATGCTAAAAAAAAGTTAAATGGAAAGAGAAGAAACTGTAGCTTTGGAATACTCAGAAGACAGCAAAGGATCTAGAACAATAACTTTCAAATGAGGACGTGTGATGGGATTCAGCCCCGCCCCCGCCCATAGCCCCAAGGGCTGCGGGGAAACTGAAGACAAGTACACAGACTATTTCAGATTAAGAAAAACCAAATCTGGGGTCGGTGAGAAAGGGGGAAGGGATTAAGAAGTACAAATGGGTACTTTCAAAACAGTCATGGAGATATAAAGTACAGCATATGGAACATAACCAATATTATTATAACTACGGTGCCAGAGGGGCACTAGGGGTGATCACCTTGTGAGTTATATGTCTAATCACTATGTTGTAAACCTGAAACTAATATAACACAGTGTACCAACTATAACTGAAAAAAAAAAGGAGTACTTAAAAAAAAATTGTACATTTTAAAATAACCAAGTCTCCCAGCTTGTATCCTTAGGTTCACACGCCGTACCTTTTTCCTTAGCTTCTTGATAGCTATTTCATTGTCTGGGGCCTGCTTCAGAATTGCCTTAATGGTTCCCTTCCAGTTGAATTTACCTGCAGTGTAAAGAATGACATGCAGAACACTCTGCTGTGGCACCAGGAGACGGGAGAGAGGCTTCCTGCAGTATCCACCTGCTACCTGCGAACGAGCTAATACTGAACGAACAGGAGGCCGCGGGGCCGCACGGCAGGCACCGACCGCCCAGGCGTCGTGCGTGCCTGTCACACGAGCCCCGCCCGCCCGCCCTCCACAGGACTTGTCCTCAGAGTGAGCAGCTGACTCCGCAGTCCAGACACCATCAGCACTGCAGAGTCCTCGAGTTGCAACTAGTGCTCTCGGCGCAGTGTCCCAGTACCCACTACAACCATGGCCGTCTAGGACAGGAAGCGAGACGAGGCTGAACAAGAGGAGCTTAACCTTGACCAAGAGGGCGGCCACAAATAACGGCTACACGGTGGGCGCGAAGACTCACTCTACAACTTCAAGCGAATCTAAAATTATCTCAAAAAATTTAATGAACAAAGCCTCATGTGTAGAGAGTTGTGGGGTGGGTGCCAAGCCAAGTGATCAAACCCGACGCGGGCAGTAACAAGCCCCACGAATAAAGCCTCGACTCCTCTCTGGGTCCTTGGCCCTGCTCTTGACCGGCAGGCCCCCGGGTGCTCAGGCCTGGGGAGGAGGAACGGCCTTGTGAGGGGACAGCCTTTAAGACGTCCTTAAGGGCCGGGGACTGGACTCGGCCAAGTATACATTTCAGCTGAGGCCACCCCAAGGTGGCCATGGAGTGCGGAGCAAGGAGACACCAGGGACAGACCCGGAGATGAGAGCAGAAGGCCAAGTCTGGGTGGCAGAAGGGAAGGGACAGTCTTGGAAAGAGCACCAGGCTTATCTTAAACTCCGAAGATAACATGGGTTTCCAATCCAGACTTTTCCCTTTTATCCTTCAAGCTAGCCAGGCCCCTAAGAGTGACTCTCAGCTCTCACTCATTACTCCGAGACACTCATCTGTTTTCAGATTCTTGCACGCCCTCCCGAGGGTCCGACCTGCCAGAGGCCCTGGGTCACCTCGCCTTCCCCAGGGGACAGAGTCTCCCACACGGCAGTGATACCTTTTACAGGGGCTTCATGGTTTTCTGGTTCTTCACCCTCAGAATGTCCTGGGAACTTTACCTTTTTCTTCTTAGAATCTGCACCAACTAAAAAGAGATAGAAAGAAAAAAAAAAAGATTTTGCATTTACGACAGCGGCCACCGCTTACCAAGTCTTCTGTGGCCAGGCCCCTTATGGTCATCATTCATCTTGCTCATTCTCCAAGCAACCCAGCACTGCGGGGCTGCTCCTCCAGGTCAGGTGAGGAAAGGGGGGGACCTTCTGCCTTAACTCAGTGCGAAATGCAAAGACTAACGGATGCTACGTACCCCAAATTCATAGCATTCATCATTTTAACAAAGCCCAGGGCGTGAGCCAGCCACACACCTTCCGAGAGCTTCCGCTTTCTCTTCCCAGGATCGGCTTGCGTTCCTCCCCCGGCCGTGTCTCTCCTGCGGGCCCCATCTCCATCCTCGCCCCGGCTCCTCTTCCCTGCGGCGCTGGCCTTGGCGACCCCGCCTCCGGCCACCGGCCCCGCCTCCTGCCCCGTCTTGCGCTTTTTCGGTTTGTGACTCTTGGAGTTCTCCTGGTGGTTTTCTAATTTTAGTTCTTTCTTCTCTTTTTTCCTGTTCTTCTGCCGCTCTTCCTTCCTCTCTCTCTTGTTCTTCTTCGCCTCTGCTTGTCCTTCCGTGGTGTCATCTGCTTTGGGAGGTGGCACCTTGGTGGAGGTTTTTGCAGGGGGGTGTGCCACTTGGTGGCGTGGCTGTTCGTCTTGCCCCTTACTGACGGGTCCCTTGTTATTAAACAAAACCAAGAGACACGTAAGCCCCCACGCCAGACCCGCTGTGCGCACCGCGGCATGTATCTGCCGAACACACTGTTCCCAGGACAGTGTCTCACTCGCCATTTTAGAACTGTGGCCCTCCCACACTCACAATCGTTAAAAAGTAGGAGTAATATACAGAGTGCGAAGGACGCCCCCAGCCCACGTCCCTCTCCGCATGTAGCAGACATTTCCGTTCCCCTGGAAAAGGGAAGAATCCTTCAATCACTTCAGCCAGACACTGAATTTTGGGTCACTAGTCACCTTTCTTTTCAAAGAAAAGAAAAAGTAGGTATAGTTGCATTTTGATCTCAATTTGCTGCCCGCACTATTCTTTCTCTATGAAGCCAATCCATTCCCAACTGTGTGACTGGAATAAAACCAGTTATATCTACTGGTTTTAAAAACGACTACTACTGACATAAGCGTGCAGATGGGAGTGAGCTGCACACAGGTTGAGTGCACACCACTGATTAGTAGGAAAAAGTCGAATGAACCACCTGACCAACAAGGTGGCTGCGAGTACCAGACCAGACGTGTCCGCCACACCGGCGGTCCCGCACGCCGGACCGTGCTGACTGACAGGCAGTGGACCGAATTGCTCCAGGGGGAGGAGCAGGAGCGCCTACCCGGTGCCCAGTAGATGCTGGGCACGAGGCAGGAGCTTTTGCAGCCTCATCTGTTTTAACATCAAGGGGCCTTCGTGACCCTTCTCCCACCTAAAAGAGCACCCAGTCACTCTGCGTCCCCACCCTGCTTATTTTCCATCATGGCAGCATCGCCACCGAGGTATTTGATATTTCTGCTCACAGCCTGGCACAGATCGGGCACTCACTAAACACTGAGTAGATGACTAAATATGATGACACGCTTTTTAAAGAAAAAGAAGCTAAGGCTCAGACAGCTTAAACTATGTGCCCAAGGTCAACCACCAGGCAGAGAGCAGAGCAGAGCCTCAGCCCAGGTCTGCCGGACCCCCAAGTTCCTTGCCAGCGCCTCCCGTGGCCCGACTCCTGAGCCCACGGGCCACGTCTGCTGGCACCGTGACCAACTGCGTCTTGGGACAAGAAAAAACTCTTCCCCACGGCACGCTCAGCTTATTCCTTCCCACGAATGAAGGCCCAAGAGGCTCTATGGAGAAGGCTGCTTTGAACACCGAAAATAAGACACTCCCCTTGCGTTCTCTCTCATCGTTTTTACCACACCACAAATCTAAGATTGCATCTGACTTACGCTGCTGGAAGCTTCAGAAAAGATATTCCACACCTGCTCCAGAATGGATTCGTTATGAATTTTTAAACTGTTCTTCATCCAATTCTTCATCCAAGGAACAAAAAAAGAAAAAACACACTTCTTCAGCTGACAGGCACACACGAAGTGTCACTGACGGACTCACATCCCCACAGGCAGAGAAGTCATTATCAAATCCATACCTGAAATTTCGCCCTTTTCCTGGGAATGTTGTCAAAACCACTAATTTGCTCTAACAGTTCCTTCACTTTGGGGCTGACGTTGGGTCTTTTTATTAATTCGTTAACTTTCTACAAAGAAGGAAGATAAAACAAAAGCAGTGAACACCTGACACATGAGTTTCGTGTGGCCACGGCTACAGGGTTCACCTTTCAAGGAGAGATTGTGTATTAATGTCTGTGCTTACAAATTCAACACGGTACTGGAAGGCCTAGCCGGAGCAATCAGGTGAGAAAAATAAATAAAAGACATCCAAATTGTTTAAAAAAAAAAAAAAAAGGAGTGAAACTGTCTCTGTTCATAGCCAACCTCGTCATATATGCAGAATACCCTGAGGATTCCACAAAAAGAACCTTTGGAACCAATAAATTCGGCAGAGTTGCAGAATTAATTAAAAAGCAACACTGAAAAAGCCAGTTGTATTTCTACCAACTAACAACCTGTAAAGGAAATTAAGAAAACAATTCCAATAGCATCAAAAAGAATACATAATTTAGGCATAAACTTAACCAAGTGATTTATGAGAGACTTGTCTACTTAAAAGTACAAAAAAGTACAAAATATTCCAAATAAATGGAAATGTTCAAGGACTGGAAGACTTAAGGTGTCAAAAACTACCCAAGTGGCCTACGGATTCAGATGCAACCCCTGTGAGCATCCAACTGGCTTTTCTCCTGCAGAACAGAAGACTCTCACTTAATATTCACTCACATGGACTCTCCAGCGTCCCCAAGTAGCCCAAACAACCTTGAAGCAGAAGAACGAAGTGGAGGCCTCTCACTCTGCTTTCAAAGTCTCCTACGAAGCTGGAGTAACCAAGCCAGTCTGGAACTGGCATAAAGACAGGCGTGTGGACCAAGGCATAGGGTGCCCAGAAATAAACCTTCACGAGGATGATCAAGGGCTTATTGACAAGGATGTCAGTATCATTCAATTGGGAAAGGACAGTTTTTTCCAACAAATGGTGAATGTTCTTCATTGGAGACTTAAAAACGGTTAAAATAGTAAACTTTATGCCACGCATAATTTACCACAATGTTTGAAAACTAGAAAAGAATATAAACAAACCAAAAGGGATCCAAAGAACCAGACAAAAAGAATACAGGGACTAGAACATACACTGAGACAAATGCATCAAGATCAAATAAATAAATCTGAAATAATGAGAACAGGACAGAGATGCAAATTAGTGCCGAAAGAAAATGCTTATGGCAATCATGGAGAAGGAAGAGAGAAACGGTAATTATTAAAGTTAGGGGGAAATACACGCAAAAAGATGCTCACCAGGGAGCCCCTCTCTGTAGAAGACCCAACAGTAAAGACTGTAGGCTTTGCAGACCACCCCGTTTCTGTGCTGACTGCCCAGTGCCACGCTTGTAGCACTAATGCAGCCACAGACAACATATAAACCAATGGGCAAGGCTGTATTCCACTGAAAGCTCATTTACAAAGAGGTGGTGGACTCACGGGCCATCGTCTGCTGACCCCTACTTTAGAGATTTCATTTACGACGTGAGGACAATGGAGAGGGAGCTTGAGCACATGGGTTCCTCCAGCTGGGGGCCTGGGAACGTCCTCTGTCTTGGGAGGATTACAGATGCAGTGCCCAAGTGTGGCTTGATGGTCGCCAGCCTGCGTATCTTAGTTAAGAGGTTTCAGTAGCTTCTCAATCTGCACTGGGCGAACTCTGTCAGTCCTCTGAACAGAAGCCTCCCCTTCCCAAGAGTCTGTCACCTAGTGAGCTAGTCGACGTCGGAAAATTCACATTTACGCTCTGTCCTAGAGGGGGTAACTGTTACTGGTTTCTAGGACAACATAGACTTTCCACTGAGATGTCTGTCTTCGTTTTCCTGCCTTCCTTTCTGACTTTTTTATTAAAAAGTCTTTACTTGCCCAATTCTGATGACCAAACAGACATGACAGATTAGCATGGTTTGACTTACAAAAGCTGTATTATTACTAGTAGCAGACACAGATTAGAAGGCTTCATAGCCAAGAGAAAACCAGTGAGAATTCTAAAATATTTGGGTAAGAAATGTGCAAGACACATAGATTACAGACAAAATACACTAATGACATTCGCAGAGAAAGAACTCTTTCTCCAGGTTTAGTTGCTCAGTCTCAGTCTATCCTAAACCATGATGTTTCCGGGTCTTGTCTGCATGGATGACGCATTTTTTTAGTTTCTTCAGCTCCCAAAGACGATGGAAGATGTCAGATAGAGCTACTACACGAATTAGAAAGGCCTCACCTGAACCCACGCCTGCTGTTTTATGTCGCCTTTGTGGGTTTTGCCTTCGTAGCCTTTGCCACCATACTTCTGATCCTCGCTTATGCATTTCACATGGTTTTTATAGTCGTCGCCCCTTTAAAGAGATAAGAGGTTCTGCCGTCAGGCTGATTCTCATAGCGGAGGCTCTATTGTTGGCATGCCCCCCCCGCCACCTCCCGCAGGCCACACTGCACGGGCACCCCCCACCTGCTTTACCTACTGGGCTCATAACTTCCTGGTTGTAACATTTCCCTCCTCCAAACTGTTCAGTGTAAAACCCACCACCACACTTTCCACCTGGTTAGTAGAGATGCCTTAAACCCAACTGACAGGCAGAATTTTTTTTTTTTTGGTCATAAGTGAATATATACAGAATAAAAAAAAGTTGTCTTCAATATATAATTAAAACTTCATAGGGATGAAATGTATGGCATGGTGACTATAGTTATTACTGTATTATATATCTGAAACTGGTTATAACAGTAGATAGTAAAAGTCTTCACCGTAAAAAAAAATTTTTTTCTTAACTATATGGAGATGGATGTTAACTAGTCTTACTATGGTGATCATTTCGCCACTATTACAAGTACTGGTCATGCTATATACCTGAAACTCATACGTTTCATGGAAATTATACCTCCATGAAAATAATGTTTTTAAAAATGTGATATCAGGTCACTAAAAAGTTCTTGATCTCAGAGTCCTGGAAAGAAAGAAAACTCGATTCTGTCTCACACAACCTTTTCAAAGCTGTAGAGGGTCCTTGGAGAAATGTGTGGGACAAGGTAAGGGGCAAAGTCCCCTAATGAAAAACTACCCAGTTTTCACCTGTTTTATATGTTAAGCTTCCTCCTAGGATTGGGTATGAACAAAACTTTAGCAGTTTCCAAAAAAAAAAAAAAAAAATTTACTATTACCACTCCAGAATGAAATTAAAATGGACTGTTCGCAAATATCCAAACGCCACAGAGGACACTGGGCAGAGGCGCCAAAGCTGCCTGCTTACTGGGACCCCTGAAGCCGAAGGGGAGTCAGCCGTCCACCAGCGAGCCCCCTGAAGATGCAGCGGGCAGCCGGGACCGCCTGCCCCGCCCAGAAGTGCCCGCCGCACTGGGGTGCCGGGCAGGAGCCTCGCTCCCACCATCGCCTCTGCCTTTCCAGGGAGGACCCGGGCTCTTCTGTGGGACGGCCCCTCACTGCGCATCAGCCAATTCATTTCTGGTTCGTAAGTCCATCCCTCAGTGTGATCAGCACACCGCACCCCTGACGCCGTGCATCGTGGTCACTGGTCATAGTGACGAGGTGCCAGCAAGCGCTGCGGACCGATCAGGTGCCCTCACTGCCACGGCTCCCCTTCCTGTAGTGTCTTTTTAACTCATCCGCACAAAGCAAATGGGCTTGTAAACCCCTTTTGATCTTCTTAACTGTGTTCTGCAAATTTGCCTCTATTTTTTTAAACTGTGGAAACAGGGCTTCCCAAACCAGCTGGACCTTTATGAAGGACCGACGTGAATCACGCAGAACGTACCAGAAATCTGTACCACAGTCGATGCAGGAGAGGCACTCACAGTCTCTGCAGAGAGTCACGTGCTTCTCCACTTGGATTTTCTTCACTGATTCGCCACATGCATTGCATGTAAAAAATACCATTTTTAGCCAAATGATTAAATGTCCTCTATCCAAGATAGATTTTCAGTCTTGTCCTAAAAGAAAAACAACCAAAGGAAAAAAATGAAACTTTCATTCCAAATTAACGATCATACAACAAAGCAAGGCCCAGCTGACCTTTCGCAGGGCGGGGCCTGCTGCGGGTCACTGCTAGAGGTCAGCTTGCCCGACACACTACGTGCAAATGCAGGACCCCGGCCCAGGTCCCCCTCCTCGGCTCGCCACCAGGGTCACTTAGCAAGGGAGGGCACGGGGTCAGCCACAGCCTCGCACCGAATTCAGAGGCAAACAAACAGGACTATTCGCGCTGGGATGTGCAGCAGCCACGAGCACCTTATCTGTTATCGTGAAGATGGGTGAAACAGTTGCAAGTTCTGGGGAGCTGGCGTCACACGGACAGTCCACGTGATGCCAGCTCCAAGCTCAGCATTCTGCACGCGGCAGATGGACGCTCAAATTAATGACGGGCAGCAAGGACAGGGGCCCCCAGCCTCTCAGGGGAGAACAAAGGCTGGAACAAGAGCCAGCACCACATTGTAAACAGTCTGGAGTGGCGCTTTGGCGTAAGAAGAGCAAACCGTTAACTAATCACCAAGGAATGGATGGCCGTGGCCATCACGGACGCAGACAGACGCAGCTACGATGAGCCAGATGACCTGCTGGGAAATGTCTCTCCTTCAACCGTCAGTCAACAGTGACAGCTCCCCTCGGAGCTCACCTGGGGCCTTCTGACCTTCCTCGTTGAGGTCTAGTCGGTTTCTTGATTGAGGGGAGAGGGGATGGAGGGTTCAGCAAGCTCTGGGATCCACCTGGGAGACTTGGTCCGTCACGGAAGGTCAGGAATGAAAGGCCTGGAACAGACAGGTAGAAACGAAACGCATGGACCACAAGAAGCCTGTGATGTTGACACAAACGACGCTGGGAATAAGTAGGCAAACATGCCATCCCTCCAGGGGTTAGCCACGCACGGGTAAACACCGGCTCAGCGGAGGTTTGGGATCTGATCACACGACTGTCAGAAAA
This sequence comes from Macroglossus sobrinus, assembly GCA_004027375.1. Classification (NCBI taxonomy): domain Eukaryota; kingdom Metazoa; phylum Chordata; class Mammalia; order Chiroptera; family Pteropodidae; genus Macroglossus; species Macroglossus sobrinus. Next base: position 26,107 of record PVKZ01004834.1, read on the forward strand.
ATACCTCTCTGCCCATTTTCGTCCAGTCTTTTATGGCAAACGTTCATTCAGAAGTGTCAGCTTTCTGTGGTTTTTAAAGGCAGAGGGGGTAGCTTGCACAGCAAGTCAAGCCTCCGTCTCCTAGTGCCTTCCTCGGGATTTTTAGAGCCTTTGCTGCATTTTTACTCTCGATACGAAATAGGCAGTGTGGCTGCCTGCTTGCTTAATTAGACTGATAGGCTTGTAAGGAGCTTACTTCTCTCTTATTCAGGGTCACCTTGATGGGGCCTCACACCTGACCCAAGCCCCTGCGGAAACACCTCTGTCATTTATGCAGGAAGCACCTGAAAATCATCCTCACTGGGACACAGCAGACAGGTGTCCCAAGTCTCAGTGCAGGCTTAATGATGCCAGAAGTGTAAACGCGACGAACTTACATAAAGACACCGTGCGAAAATGCGTCCCTATTAACGAAGACAGCAGTGTCTGAAAAATGTTGAACATACTCAAATTTCACGAGACTAAACAAAGGTAGAAGAAATTTAAAAGTTAAACTTTCAAATGATGTTTATGGGAAACTTGTAACATTTCTCCTTTGGAAATCAGGAAAGCTGAAAACATGCTGCGGGAACTTTCAGGACACCATCTACTGGGCCCACCCCAGGGTGCTACTCTGCCCCCCTGTTTCCTGATAACATGACCTTGGGTGTCATTCTGAGACTGAGATTTGGAGAGACTTTTTTTTACCTACCTCCCACTACATCTTTATGTTGTTTGTTTGATTTTACAAAATCTTCCTTCACTAATCTTAAGACAGTCTCACACACATACACACACCTAAATCTTATCAGCACCACCAAAACAGCCCACCGGGCAGGCCAGGCTGGCTGGCAACCTCAGCACCGTCCACAAGGAGCACTCTGACCTTTAAAGCTAGTCACTGTCCCTCTGAACTTTGTGAAACACGGGGTCAGGCCAACTACCCCATTCTAGGGGTAGAATTCCAAGAAACCATGGGTATGGTGTAAGGGAAGGCCAGACCAGTACATACTGCCTAAACCCCCAAATGTGTGGGGGTGATGAGGGTCTAATGTACATCTACGAAGAACCTCTTCCTTGATCTTTGCAAAAACCGTAGGTCGTAGGTACACCTACTTCCACTTAACAATGATTAACCTGAGCTGGGAGAAGTTAAGCCAATCTCACGCCCTCCCCACACACTACACCACCACCATTGTTTTAAACAGCATGTCTTCACTGCTGTAATCAGTATCTGGCAGTGTATGTTATCAGGCTTTACGCTAGATGCTGGGGGGGCTGGGGGTGATGCTGTGTGAACAAGCCCCCAGAGGGTCCTCTCTGCAGCAACATCAGCCTTGCAAATATACCCCACTTCATCCCCCTACCTGTCTCTTCCGAGGTAAAAGCTGCAGAAAATTCTGACATTTATTGAGCAACTACTATATGCCAAGCCCTATTTTATATAGGTGGTTAACACATTGGTGCTCACGTAATCCTCACACAACAGTTCTGAGTTAGGTTCTATTTTATTCCCTTTTGGCCTAGGTTAAACTTGCAGCAGGTCACACACATACAATAAGCGGCAAACCTGGATTCCCACGCAGTTACTCCAGCCTTAAGTCCACGATCTCAACCACTATCTCCTAAGGCCTCCTCCTTAGGGACCAAGCTCCCCAAGTCTCAGAGAGAACAAAGCCTTGCCCCCAGTACGCAGCCAGCCTGAAGCCCAGTCCAACGGTGACCAAGCGCCCCGCTCTGCACAGGACAGAGGGTCCCCGGCACAAGACCCTTTGCGTTTTAAAACCGGGACGAGTAGGTCATGCCGAGTCTAGGACCCCTTCCACCTCCCCAGAACACGAATGAGATCTCAATGGCTTTCCCGCTCCGCTGTGCGAACCCACGGAGGGACTAATGGTGGACATGCAGGCGTCGGCCACACCGCCCCCTCCCTTCCTCACTCGCCGAGCCCGCCTTCCCAGCTCGGACCTCTGGGCCGCCGCTCCTCACCTCTCGGCCGGCGCCCGCCAACGGTTCCAACCGGCCGCGGAGAACACGTGGGCCCGCCGCCCCCGCCAGCGCCGCCGCCACCGCGGTGCTGAGCTTCCCCGCGCAGAATTCGTTTCCGAGCCGCCCCGTGCGCCTGCGTACCGCGGCTTCTCACCCCGGCGGAAGTGACGCAAGCGGAAGCCGAGGGGCGGGTCCGGCGGGCCGAGGGAGCGTCGTCGCGATGGTTCCGCTGCCTCCAGGGCCCCGCGAGCGGCGCTGAGGAGGACGGCGCGGTAGGTAAAGAGGAGGCGGGGCCGGGAGCGGCCGCCGAGGGTAAGGTGGTCGCGGGGCCGAGAGGCCGGGCGAGCGAGGGCGGGCTTGGCCCGCGCCATGGGGGCGGCCGGAACAGGAGGCCGGGCGCCGGACAGCCAGACGGCAGGGGCCACGAGCGGTCGCGCAGAGCTGCGGGGTCGTGCGGGTGGACCAGAGACGGCGCTGCGGCTCGGGGACACGGAGGAGCGGGGGTCCCCGTGCAGCCTCCCGGGCCCCGGGCCCCGCCTTCGCCCCCGCCGGCCTCCTGCTCCCCTCCCGACCTCCGCCCGCCGCGCCCCGCCGTCCTGCCCCCGTCCCCGTCGTCGTCGGGGGTGTGACCGGGACCACAGGCGCGGCCGGCCCGGCCTCACCCCCGCGGGGACTGGGCGCCTCGGCCCGGCCTCTGCGGAGTGCGGGGAGCCGCAGCCCCGTTTCCTCGCGGGCCGGTAGCATTTCCCGAGCTGGCGAACGCGAAGCCCGCCCCCGAGGCCCTTAGCCAACGTTCTCCTCGCCCTGCAGACGGGGTCGGCGCCCAGCGGCGGTCGGTCGGTCGCTGAGTGTTCATTGCATGAGTGAGCGAAGGGCCGTTGGATGGAGGAGGAACAAAGTCTTCACGCACGGGAGCGAGCGGGTGGTTGGCAGGGGACGGGGTTGGGCCTGCAGTAGGAGGCGTACTAGTTTGCTGGGGCCGCCATAACACACCACAGACTGGGTGGCTCAAACACCATTCAGTGGGAAGTCCCAAGATCGGGGTGTCAGCGGATTGGGTCTCTTCTTAGGCTGCTCTCCTGGGCTTGTAGGTGCACCCCTTCTCGTGATGTCCTCAAGGGGTCTCTCCTCTGTGCCTAAGCTTCTCTGTTGTCTGCCCAAATTTCCTCTTCTTATAAGGACATCCGTCAGACTGGATTAGGGTTTTGACTTAATTGGATTGGATTTTAAAACCTCTTTAAAGACCTGATCTCCAAACACAGTTACATGCTGCGACGCTTAGGGATTTGACATATGAATTTTGGGGAACGCCGTTCAGCCCATAACAAGGAATTTACCTGAATGGACAAGAAGGGAAATATTTTCCAACAGAAGTGACACAGTGGCCATGAGGTTGGAAGGCAGGGTGGTCAAGGCAGTTTGGTGTGCAGGGCACATACGTGTGCCTCATTCTTGTTTGCATTTTTCTGCATGTTTGTTTGTTTGTTTGTTTTCATTTGCTTCCCCTGAAAACTCAGGGCGAACTCTCTTCACTCCTTCTCTGGCAAATCTGACTTTTAGGTTTCAGCATCGATTTCTCTTCCTCAAGGAAGTTTTTCCCTGGTCTTTCTCCCCAAAATTAATTTGTACTTCCTCCGCTTAATGTCCCCAGGACAGTGTGACACTTGTTTCTGCCACTGGACGGTCATATCATGAAGGTATAAATGAGCATATCTGAGTTGTTGACCATCGGACCCTCAGTGCCCGGCATGTAGCGGACACTCTGTAAAGTGAAGTGAATGTGTGAAAACTGAGACAGCCTGCGGAGCACGGCAGGGAGCAGGTCTCGTTCAGTTTATCACCATGCCGTCCTCACAGCAAAGTCTCGCGTGCACTGGGCCCACGATACTATTTAACTGAATTGGCTAGGGTAGCATCACCGAGTCAGTGCAGAGCTATTCCTGACCACTGCTGGTCAGGCTGTGGGCTTTGGAGTCAGATTCCCTCGCTGGGTTAAAGTTCCAGCTCCGCCCCTGATTGTTCACCTGTTACTTATTAGCCTGTGACCCTCCTCTCTGTACCTGCTCAGGTTACGTATCAGCTGTGCAACAGACTCCCCCAAACTCTCTGACTTAAAACTCTTTCATTTTAGCTCACATTTTTGTGTGTCCGGAATTCAGGCAGGGCTCTGCCGGGCGGTTCTTCAGCTCCACGTGACGTCAGCTGGTAGTGGTTGGTGTTGAGCTTGCGGTGCGGAGAGTGCACTGTGCCTTTGCTCCCATATCTGGTACCTGGGAAGGGATGGCCGGAAGGCTGGGCCTACCTGAGCCCTTCTCCCACTCCACGTATCCTCTCCACTTGGGCGTCTTACAGGCTTACTGCCGAATGAGCCTTCCAGAGCCGGTGTTCCAGAAGGTGGCCGGTGGGAGCTGTTAGCTCCTAGGGTCTGGGCCCAGAAATGGGCACAAATTAGCTTCACCTGTTCTGCCCATGAAGGCCGAGGCTGCTCAGAATCAACGGGAGGAGTCAGAGATCCCGCCTGCCCTTGGGAGGGGTGTCAAAGCAGGGGTGGGCATCTGGACTCTGCTAGGCGCTTCGCTGTCCTCATCTGAGGAGGACAGTCATTGTACCTATCTTACAGGTAACTAAACAGTTAACGCATAAAGGGCTTACATGGTGCCTGGTGGCATATAGGAAACATTTTAGAAGTATTTGTTGTTATTGCTACTTTCATTAGGTGCATTATTATTATAGTTGTTACATGTAGGACCCGTAAGAAATAAAGGTACCAATTCTTTTTCCAGAAGTTTTTATAAGGGAGGTATAGGATTAACATCATAAAGCAATTAGAGAATTGCACTAAATAACATAGATTATAATTTTTATAGTCAAAGTAAATTCCAGAATGGTTCATAATTTTGCATACCATCATAACTCTCTGGCTCATTCCCAAGAAATTTTTCCTTTATCATTTCCATATAGCTAGGAACTGTCTTCTGTAGGTTCAGAATATGCTGCATTTTAACATTTAAGTCTATGGGAGAAGTGTCTGTGTTGTGTTTATAACATCTTTTTTTTCCCATGGGAGATAGTGTAGCCTAAGAGCGTAGACCCTGGGGTTTAGGAACCAAGATTGAAATCCTGGCTTTGGAATGTAACCATTTTATGATCACGAGCACCTTATTTAAACTCCCCGTTTCTTAATTGCCTCACTTGTAATGTGGTAACAGGATTCACGTTGCATTATTTGAGTTAATGGGCGGTCTGCTTAGCGCCGTGCCCAGCCTGCAGTAAACAGTCAGTAGGTAAATGAAAGCTAATAATAATGATAAAGCAAGAAGGCGCTTCCTTTCAGGCAGCCAGGGGGGCAGTCGCGTGCCAGTGGTTTGGCAGTTCCTGTATCTCCGAGGATTCAGCACTAGGGACAGTGCCTCACCACCTGACACCGAGCTGCAGTGTTGCTCTTTACCGATGACATCACCTCCGGTCCTGGTTTTCTCTGAACCCACCCTGACCTCAGACCAGGAGACCGTGCCCCTTCCCTCACCCGCTTCAGTCTCTGCTGCGGTAGCACCTGAGCCGAGAGGCCGGGCGGCCTGGGCGAGTGGCCATACTGCTTCGCGATGCTGCTTCGCGATGCCGCTTCTCTTGTCGTCGGTGGTGTTAGCTCACTGTGACTTGTGTCTTGTCTCCCCAGATAGGCTCCGCATCTTCCTCGGCTTCTCTTCAGTGCCCCGTATTCGAGTGTCAATAAATAGTGATTTGCTCTTCTCCAGCTGGCTTTCTGCTATAAGTGTTGCTCTATGTGTGTGTTTTCAACGACGTATTCCAGGCAGAAGCAGAAAAGCGCGTGTGGTATCATCACGGTCCTGTTCTAGGTCTGCCCTGTCGGATGTGGCGACCGAGCACCAATGGCGTCATTAAGTTAAGTGTCCAGCTCCTGGCCTGCACCAGCCACGTTCCACGTGCTCCGTGGCCCCTGCGTTGCACAGCGTCCCCGTGGCACGTTGCGTCACCGCAGACGGTCCCATCAGCAGCACCCGGCTGCACGCGGAGAAACGGGGTCTGTCCGTCCATCCGTCTTTTAAACTGTCGTGCCAGGGACTCGCGGCCGGAAACCACACATCAGCCAGCCAGGCGTCGGTGCTGTTCGGTTTCCAGCCGTGCCGCCGAGAGTCACCGTGTCGTCCTCGTTCTTCGCCGCAGGTCCCCTGAGCGGTCGAGCATGGACCCAGTGGCAACGCACAGCTGCCACCTGCTCCAGCAGCTGCACGAGCAGCGCATCCAGGGCCTGCTCTGTGACTGCATGTTGGTGGTGCGGGGCGTCTGCTTCAAAGCGCACAAGAACGTCCTGGCCGCGTTCAGTCAGTACTTTAGGTACGTATTTTACGCTTTCTTCTTCTGATGGTACGGAGAGAAAGCGCTTCTAGCACGGAAGCGTTCTGACAAAATTTTATTTTCCCCACAAACTTCACTCTTGTTTTGTAGCGCATCGTGGGAGCTTTGCTTTTTGTATTTACGGTAACCTCAATGGAAGAGTCTTTTAACTAAAATACGTTTGGGGCGATGGAAAGCATTTTGATACTTTGATTATAATCATTCTAACTTAATATCTGCCTTCTATATATCCTTCTTATTCTTTTAGGGTAAAAAGATTGAGGCACAAAATTCCCGGTAAGAACGTCTGTGTAATAAGAAATCAGAGAGGGGAGCCGTCCCATATGCTGCTTTGCGTTTTCTTTAAACATTTTAGTTTTCGTTTCTCATTTGGCTATTCCAGGGAAATAGGTTTGAACGCAGTGTACTTATCCACATAGTCACGTTTGTCTGTGTGAAAGATTTACTCACACATGGTAATATCGAGAATAGTGCTTTGATTATGGTCCCGGGTCGTGGGGCCCCTTCCCCGCCGCTGGGCAGGCCGCGAGCACGCGCCGGGCCGGCTCAGCTCGCGAAGGCCGGCGGCTCCGCTGTCCGTGTGCGCAGTGGGCCACGCTCGGGCGTGGCCTGTTTCTTCTGGCTTCCCGGGACGGGGGCTTGGCTCTTGTGACACCTCGGCCGTTTTGGGTGTTCCCCACCCCGCTTCTAATTTGTACTTTCCCGGAGAAAGAACAGAACTAAAGGCTGTTTTGGGGAAGCAGGTGACTACATCGGATAAAATGTCCTTGACAGACCTGCAAGACAAGACCACTTACCTACCTCAGCTGGGTGCTTTTGCAGAGCTCACTCCTGCACCTATGAATCTGACCAGTGCCCAGAATAAAGCGTGTGGGCTTTCTGGAGCCTTTTTTCCTTCATTAACTCTTAGGGCTTCTCTCTGCTGGTTAATGGGCCGTTGGGTTGCTGAAAAACCACCTCGGACAGCCAGATAAATTACTGGTGGTGACAAAATGAGTGTGTATCAGGTCCCTAGATAGTCACATTCATAGAGACAGACAGTAGAATGGTGGCCGCCAGGGGACGGACCGGGGCTGGGTGGGGGCACGGGTGGGTGGGGGTCACTGTGGAATGCGGACAGAGTTTCTGTTTGGGACGGTAAAAAGTTCTGACGGTCGCACAAGAAAGAGAATGTACTTAATGCCACCGAATTTGCCATCCAAACTGTAGTTAACTGTTTAATTTAACGTTATATATGTTCTACCACAATTAAAAAATTAAAATGAATGTGTTATCAAGGATTGGTTTATGATAGCTATTTTTATTTTTCAACTTTTTTAAAGCACTTCGATACAGAAATATCTTTGTGTTTTATGGCCTGAAATCTATAATTCGTCAGACTAAATATGAATACCGAAATGTGTGTTCTTTAGTTTACTAAATGTAAATGCAATTAATAATACGTATGAATAATTACATTTTAACAAAGCAAGGGTACGTTTTAAAATTTTTCTTTGAGAATTACTTGGAAGTTTAGATATTCAACACTAATTTAATTCACCTGAATTGTTTTATCGGGTGGCTTGCCAAATTTTTTAAAGGAGTAAAGCACATTTAACACGTTGGCATTCGTTGAAGGAGAGTGGTTTTGAACGTTAGCGTAGCTGTCGTTCATGAGGTGGCCCGTGTGAACCGTGACCGTGTTCTCCTTACCAGGAGCCTCTTCCAGAAGTCGTCAGGCCAGAAGACCGACGTCTTCCACTTGGATGTGAGAAACGTGAGTGGCATCGGGCAGATCCTGGACTTCATGTACACGTCCCGCCTGGACCTCAGCCCGGACAACGTGCACGTGATGCTGGACATCGCGCAGCGTCTGCAGGTCCAGAACGTCCTGACCCTGTGCCAGGCCTTCGTGAAGTCGGCGGCTGCGGCCGCGGCCCAGCCGCCCGGCGCTCCTGGTAACAGCACGTTCCCCCTGCAGGGCGCCCCGGCTCCTGACGCCGACTGTGTCCTAACCGAGGCCTGCTCTCCTCACTCACCGCAGGAGCGTCCCGCTGACGCTCAGCACGGTAAAGCCTTGGGGGAGTCACACTGTCAGGCGCCACCGGCGGCTAATGTCCACCACCCTGCAGGCGGAACGTCCAAACCAGCTGCGGACCCTGTGGACGGCAGCCGCACGGACCTGCCTTGCAAACAGCCGAACTACTACTACAAGCTCAGAAACCTGTACAGCAAGCAGTGCTGTCAGCAGGCCACACGTGCGGGTGCCGAGAGGAGGCTGGAGCCGCTGTGCGCCCCCAGCACGCCCGCCGCCGTGGGAACCCGGCCCCACGCCGTCACTCGATCCCAGTGTGCCCTGCAGTCTGCCAGGCACTCGCCTCCCCGCCTCCTGGCCCAGCCTGTGGCCGACGCTGCCCCGGACCCCGAGCCACACAGCCTGTGCCAACCACCCGCCAAACCGATGAGGCTCAAGAAGGCCATTCACCTGAAGAAGCTCAATTTCCTGAAGTCACAGAAAGCTGCAGAGCAGACGTCGGAAACCAGGTCGGATGACGGCATGACAGAGAGGACGGACTCTGCTGGAGAACACCCTGCAGAGAGAGCTGGCAGCCCGAGTGCCAGAGAAAAAGAAAGTGAAGACGGCGTCAGCTGCGAGAATTTGAATGGCACTAGCGAGACGGAGAGGCCCGAAGACCCCGTGGCACCAGGAGACCGGTCCCCGACGCTGCAGGCCCAGAAGCAGTACGCGTGCGAGCTGTGCGGGAAACCGTTTAAACACCCGAGCAACCTGGAGCTGCACAGACGGTCGCATACAGGTACACTGACTCAGTGCCCACGGGCAGAACCGGAGGAGACGATGCGGACGGGCCGGCGCTCCTGCCTGCTCCTGGTTCTGTAAGGAGTCTTGCCATTGCTTCGTGATGTACGTCCCTGATGCGCACCAAAAAAAAAAAAAAAAAAAAAAAAATATCAAGGCGCATTAGCTACTTTTTAGTTTATATTTCTGGTGATGCTGCTGAAAGCATCGCTCAAAGTTCTAGAGATGCTTTTATGGGGCCAATTTAGAAAGATGTCACTCTTTTCATTTTTTTTCTCATTATGGGCTTATATAATAAATGTTCCATCTCTACGGAAGTATAGTAAATTATTTTGCTGCATTGGAAATTTCAAATTAATTCTAAAACAGATAAGCTATATTCAGTTGTCTCTTTAGAATTAGATTAAGTGTCTTCTCTCAAAGCATAATGTAGGGTAATTTGAGTAATTCGAAAAGTTCTCTGGAAAGTAATTTGAATATCAGATTTTAAAAATTGATTTGGGAGGTAAGCTTTTTAATAAAGATTAGCTTTAACCATTTGACATTTCCAAATGAAAATGCTTCCATGTTGAACATTGAATTTTCAAAGTTGTATTACCTTAATTCGTACCTCCTCCCATTTAAAGAAAGTTTATTTTTACCGGAAGCTTTTTAAAAAGCATTATGCACTGCATATGTTTTGCTATGCAATACTTATAGGTTACATAGTACACAGTTACTTACACAGTTCTTACATATTACTTTCTTTCCTGCACTTACACAAGATGCCTCTGATGCACGGTATGAACGCGTGGCAGTTGTCTTACAGATGAGAGAAGCAGTGCGCGGCAGGAAGCTTCCAGAATAACCGCTTCTAAAGTGCTCGTGCGACTGCAGCTACGGCTGTGACACGTGATCGCCTTGATTCCTAGTTTGCCTAGGTGCTTACCCCCCCGCCCCGTGCATTGCTGAGAGACTTACCGTTTATGATAAATTGATATGATAAATTCTAATGTATTTGACTATCAAGTGCTATCATTAATACTAGTAGTTCAGAATTACTCCATATGGAGGCAATATTTTGCCTTGAAAAAAACTTAATGTAATCATTCTGCTTGCTGGCATCTCCTGGAGCCCAGTGACCACTATCACTTTTATCTGAGACAGTTCCCTGTTTAGCTTTAAAGCCCTCCCGGGTCCTCTGTTAACGGGGTGAGGGGTCCCGCGAGCAAATGGACCGAGAATCCCTGGAGCAGGGCTGTTAACTCCGGCCACTGTTTTCAGAATCTTATGTCTCATAAAGGGGCTTTAACTTACCGTCTCATTATTCTGATGGTGCCAAATATAAACATTGTCCCAAAACACAGAATTAATATGTTTAGCACTACTCAGGGCCAAAAGCTTCCCGCCCACCCCATCCTTGAGGAAGCCGTTCAACAGTTTCAGGAAAAGATCAGAATAAAAGTACCCTGGCAGCAGCCCAGAAGGCCCGCCAGCCCCAGCAGCTCGGGACGAAGGGAAACGCGCTATTGCTTCTTAAAGAATCTTGACGAAGCCACTGTGTGAGGTGATGGGAGAAGGGAATTCTGGGTCTTCCGTGAGTAGACCGCCATGGTTTCTTTGTAGCAGAGTTCCATTCTCTGCAGCCTGGTCTGTACCCAAATGTCATCCTTACTAAAGGCAGAGGTGGCTAAGAAGCCAGCAGGGGACACGTCCCCCAGTACGACACCTGGTTTTCATTGGCACGTTCAGCCGAGGCTGAGAGGCAGGGGCGAGGGGCCCCATGTGGTGGGGGGCTGGCCCTGTGCACAGCTCACGGGTGCGAATGGGCCCTGGCGAAGTGCAGGGGTGGGCGGAAGGACAGGCGAGCAAGGTGGAGCCATTTAGCACAAAAACTCACCTTTGATTTTCAACCAAAGACTATTCAAAACCTACGTAGGGTTGGAATGCAGCTAAATGAGTTTGACTTGCACATAGGTTTCTATTTGGAGAACAATCGGATTTTTCAGAAAACAAAGTAGCTGTAGATTTCACTTTTTATCATCTCCTGTCACGTAAGGGCGACAGCGGTGACGATGGGGACGCAGAGTCCCCGTCCCCGCGCCCTTACGATGGAGACCGTGGTGGGAGCCAGGAGGTGGTGTGAACGTTGTCAGCAAAGTTACTGTGCAAATAACGAGAATGCTTTTACAAGTCGTTTTGTTTTGTTTTAGGTGAGAAACCTTTTGAATGTAACATTTGTGGGAAACATTTCTCTCAGGTGGGAATACTCTTATTTATCGTTCATAATGACAAACCTGAACCCCAGTGTTAATTCTTATGACAGATAAGACATAGTTTTGGCATCGTGAGCGAGGCCTCGAAGGATGTGTGCAACTTCAGAGACTTCAGACTAGATCAGGAGAAAACCATTTTCCAGAAAACACGTTTCTAGTTCATTGATGGTGATGGGGGGAATACCGTTTTTAAGAAGCACGTGCACTCTCAGTTAACCGCCCGTGGGCCGGGTCCCACCCAGCGTCTCCTCTCCCGTGAGCAAAGCGGACGGTGGGCGCATGCTCGGGGGGCTGCTCGTGGTGCGGGGCCGGTCCCAGGCAGACGCCCTCCCTCGAGCTGGGGCTGCAGATGGCAGGACTCGGAAAACAGACGAAACGGCGCTCATTTCCCGCTCCTCCTGCCACTTAGCTGCGCTTTGCCGGCAGGCGCCCATCCTCTCATGCAGCCGGGGTTTGTCCCCCGCTGCGGGCTGTCCTGTCCGCAGGTCTGGGCGCTAGGCCTAGACGAGCTGGGGAGTTAACGTTGCAGAGGACGTTTGGAACAGAGGCTTGTGGGAACCCAGTTTCTTCCCCTCTGAAACAGAAGGTGACCGGTCACCCGCCCTGGGCGGGGCCCTGGCACTCCAGGGTAGAAGGGACAGGAGCTGGCCGCGGGGCAGGCACACAGTCCTGCAAGGAACCAGTCACCATCCCATCCAGGCGTTTGCACAGCATGGTGGAGCCCGGTGGCGGCCCGTGCCAATGCCGTCTCTCTCGCTGGGACAGGGACTTTCGGGCCGGGCCCCGCTGAGCACAGAGCCCTGTGAGCAGCGCCGTCGGGGGGCGTGTTCCTGCAGAGCCGCCTCCTTCATTCCTGGCCCCCAGACCCGCAGTCCTCACGCTCTCTCCCTCCCCGCTCCCTTCCCTGCCGCAGGGACGCACCAAGTGTTAACTCTTCCTCTGTACTGCGAGTCTGGGCGGGGCCGTGTCCCACTCATCATCCCCGGGACGCTGTAGCAGCTCCCCGCGGTCAGCAGGGTGACAGCTGAGCGAGTTGGGCATCCGTCCGGCTGGCTGTCTACCCCATGCCAGCTTGGCCGGGGTCAGAGCCAGAGCGTCAGGTTTGAATCCTGCCTCTGGCTCATGTTCGGTGACCCTGGGCAGACGACCTGACCTTTTGGCACTTCAGTGTCCTTATCTCCAGTACAAGGATGTGAAGATTGTTGGTGGAGGAGCGTGTAGGGGATTAAGGACTTGTAAAGGAGCCTCAGGTAGTGTGGCCTCCTCACCTGTCGGGGGCACCTCCTTTGTCCCCTGGTCTCTGCTCCTGCAGGCCTGTGTTCCTGCACCAGTGGATTGGGCTTCATTTTAATAATGCTTAAAGTAGGGGTAACATTGCCTCAGGGGACTGTTAGGCAGATTAAATGAACTGAGGTGGTGGTTTACATTCTGTCCCCTACTCGGAGCCCTTCTGTGGCTCTTCCTTGCTCACCCTCGGGGATTCTGGCCGTGGGTTTGGGGGGGCCCGGGAGTGTGTTTTTAGTATGGCGTTTTTGCCGTGCAGCTGAGGTCGGGGACCAGGGCTTCAGACCATTCCCCGCCCCCCGCATTCTCCCTGAGTCCCCCTTGGCCCCCCGTCTGGCAGACGCTATGGAAACCCTCCCCCCCACTGTCCGGTTTCCGTCAGATTTTTGTGAACGTAGAGTTGTGTGTCATGATTCTCAGGTGTATATTTGCTGTCTTATTTCATAGTGAAAATCGTAACATTTTTGTGAACAAAGACTCTTAAAAAACTCATTCAGTACGTGTCCGTTGCAAGCCCACAGTGTCCAAGGGCTCCGCCGTGTGCTGCGGGACAAAGATGAATAAGGCTTCGGGGAGCCTAATGTTCAGAGGAGGAGACAGTCATATACACAGTAAAGTACAACAACATGTTGGGAGTACTGTGATGCAGATACGTGAAGGGGACAGTATGGGAAAGAGAGAGAGTAGTCATTTCTGCGTGAAAGGGGTGTTTGGGATGGAGGCATAAATGTAGTAAGAGATTGCTCAGGGGTGCCCTGAAGACAGGTGGGCGTTGGATACAGCTGAACACAGGTAGTCGAGGAGAGCAGCCATCTCATTTACATAACAGATACTTAGTCACGCCCACCACCCCACCCTTCACCTCCTGCCGACATCCCTGGTAAGGACCTGGAGTGTTCTGTCACCTGGATCCGAGTGCTCTCTGTAGTTGCCAGGGAGTTTGGTAGAAGTGAGTTTGGAAGTATTTTCCCTTCTGGGGATTTCCAAGGTTTGAAAACAGATTTATCAATAAGAATTGGTCTTTTATGCTGTTTGCTCAATGTAGTGTTTAATACGATTAGTCTTTTAAACAAGTCTTTTAATCTGAAGGCAGAAGGAGACATCGACTATAATTCCAAACATCATCTGCCCAGATCTCAGGAAGTAAGAGCCATCCATACTTTAGAGCAGTGGTCCCCAACCTCTGTGGCGCCAGGGACCGGTGCTCCTGTGAGAATCCAATGCCCGAGGACCTGAGGTGGAGCTGAGGCGGTGATGCTAGCTAGCGCTGGGGAGTGGCTGCAGATACAGAGGCAGCTTCCGCTGGCCCACCACTTAACTCCTCCTGTGTGGGCGGGCGGAGGGGGCTTTTTATGTTACTTATTAGACTAATATGGTCCCTTTATCTGGGGAAAAGTTAATTATTTTCATGATACATTTGCACCATTAACTAGCTAAGGAAACAGTAAAAAATTGTTTACCTATCGCTTCTAATACTGAATGGAAGACTATGTGCTTATATTTGCTTGGGAAACTAATTGTTACGCTTTACTTAAAAAGGAAAAATGCAGCTTTGTTAAAAATCAATTCAGAGCCTGAATTTCAATCATAATTCATACCTAGTTCACAAAATAGCTCGAAACGAGGGCTCTGATGGAGCAGATGGTGCTGCTGGAGTTGTTAAATAACTGATGAGCTTTTCTGAAATGTGGAAGCGACTGAGTTAAAGCAGTCAGTGCTGCATCATCTTAAGTCCAGCGGGCCGTTTCCGTTTCCGGAGTGGGGAGAGGCCATTTGTCATGCGAGTGTTCCCACCAGCTCCTTTATTCACAGACACTTCATGCCTGCAGGCTTCCCCTCTGCTGGGGTGAGAGTCCAGCCTCTCTCAGACCAACCTTAATTTCCATCCTGGCCCTGGAACGGGAGCCACCACTTGACCTGAGATAGTAATACGGGTTGCCAAGGGTAATGTGGCCATGCGTGCAAAGAAAGGCCTGGGGAGACCAGACGTGTATTATTGCCATTGGCATTTGTTACTTTATTATTGTCATTCTTAGTCATTCTATTAAAAGCTGAGTATTTCCCACTATTTACCAACTTCTTTCTCTTTGGTTTTCTAAACGAAACCTGAGGATTTTTCTAAGCCACGCTTGTCGTATTCTAAAAGGTAGAATCTAATGCAGTGTCTCCCGGAGTCCAGGAGACACACAGAATCACCCGTGTTCTGTGGCATAAAACCCAGACACTTTACCCCTGCACACCCATCTTCACACCCATCTCCAAACCTAGAACCAGGAACTACCTTTGCACTTGATTTTAGACATAATTCGCAGATTTACAAGGCCAAGTTTGTTCATTGGGTATTACTGTTTATTCTCCCTTTTTGGCTTACTTTGTGCGTATTGCGTGTATATCATTAGTTTTGGGGTATTTGCTCATTTCAGGTTTTTTTTTTTTTTTAACAGACACTCTGAAAAATTGAGTGTGGGGAATGACAGTTTGAGGCTTTTACAGCAACGGAAGCTTTTGTTTCCAAACCCTCACCTGAAGCCTTGGACAGGAGCTATTTTAATGCCTGAGGCATTTGCGGTCTGTTTCACTGTACTTTAGGCAATTAAATATCGGCCTCCTGTTGATTAGTACACGGAAGTCGATTTTATGAAAGTTATTCTTTATGTCAGAAGTTGGGACATAAAGAAGCTGTGACTCTCCTGATTTGCATTTGTGCCCAAGCCTGTCAGGCAGACCGTTTGCAAATGTCTTAGCTTCTCTATGAACAAAGGCATGTTTTTCAGGAAGAAACAATGAATACGAAAGAGCCGGTGCAAGTGCTACTTTTTTTTTTTTATTCAGACGATGCTTCCACATAGAGGGTTGAGGTTAAAAATATATATAAAATAATACGTCAGGGTGTGTTTAAGGTACAGGCTTCGCGACCACTACTTCAGCCTGCGCAGTGTGTCGGCCACTTAAGAGCAGCGGCTCCGAGCCCGCCCGAGCTGGGCCAGGCCAGGGGCTGGGGCGTGGCCCTCCGCTCCCAGCAGACTGGAGACGCTGGGTGGGAGGCGCCCTTGCCGGGGAGAATGGGGCCGGGGCGAATGGGGCCGGGGCCTCCTTGCTCGCGCCTGGCGCCCTCAGAGTTGTCTTCCCTGGGAAGCTGGACTGGGAACCTGGCTAACCTGTCAGTTTTCTGTTTGGATGGATGTGACCTTTTTTAAAAAAGCATCACTGATGTGCTTGCTGTTCCTTGTCCTTCCCTTGCAGGCGGGCAACCTGCAGACCCACCTACGCCGGCACTCCGGTGAGAAGCCCTACATCTGCGAGATCTGCGGGAAGCGGTGAGTGCGGGGCCGGGCGTCGTGGGGGGGGGGGCCGGCTCCCGGGGAGAAGCGGGGTGGTCCGCACTGTGGCCCCACACAGGCCGCGTGGGGGCGCGCTCCACCTGGGGACCGCAGGCAACGTGGGGGCGTGCCCCCCGCAGGGCCTGTCCTGGGACGCGTGAGACCCACTAAAGGAAAAGGACATTGATGACAGGAAGGAGAATCTAGGACAGGAAGGGGGGATTACACGAAACAAAATCATCTTATACTAGAATTTCTATTCTTGCCAAAAACGGCTATTGAAACCGATGAAAGTGCCCCACGGAGGTGCCTGCCCAGTGGGGAGAGTGCGCCTCGCGGCCGGAATGCGCAGACTTCAGCAGAGGGGGGCAGCCCGAGCCCCAGCCCTGCACCCGCAGAGGGCTCTGGGCCTCGGCAGCAGGAGGGCAGGGCCGAGCCCGAGGGCTCTGCAGGGTCTGGACGCGGGAAGTAAGAACGGCTTGGTGACAGCCTTCTGGAGGACATTGTCCCTCCTCTGCGCGCCCGCCTGCCCTGTTGGCACTCCCTGCCCCCCTGGGGTCATTTTCCGGGAGCCCAGCTACTCTGGTTACCTAACTGTCATTCGTCACCGTTCATCAGACACCCGTGACTGTGTGCTAGGAGCTGTGACAGGAACATAGACGTCAGCAGTGTAAATCCTCTGCCTCTGAAAAGTTTACATTCGAGGCTAGGGGGAGAGACGGCCAGGGAGACAGGGCCAGCCTTCTCTGAGGCAGGGTGCCACACGTGCTCGGGCGCTCCGGGGGGAGGAGCCAGTTCCGGTTCAGTTCCAAGAAGACAGTTGTCTGCAGATGGCGGGAAAAGAAAGAAAGAAAGGAAAGCGACGTAGCTTAACGCGACTCCCTCTCCGCTGTGGCTGCCCGAGGGAGCACTGGCGCCAGCTCAGTGCCCGGGCGTCACCCGCTGCTCCTCTCGGGCGGCTCCTGGCGCTCGCCCCTGCTGCTCCCGATGGTGTCACTTCTGGTCCCCGAATGTCTTGCTTCGCGTGGTGTTTTACATGGGACGTTATTTTAAAGAAAGGCATGCGTGGGGGAAGGGGTAAAAAAAAAAAAAAGAGTAAGGCGTGCGTTTAAAATCTCGTCTATATGCAACATCTTCCCCGCTGTCCTATCGAGGGAGGGTGGTGGAAGCAAAGAGCCCGGCTCCCTTCCCCGCCCCCAGGCCGGGTGGGTCACTGCCTGGGCCTCCGAGTGGCTGTCTGGTCGGGGGTGGGGACGTGTTAACGCAAGCGGGTGGCAAAGTGTAAAAGAATTTTCTACTTTCCTGTTAAAAAGAGAGAAGAGGTAAAGATTTTTTTAAACGCGCATTCCGCATGAAACCCAGCCACTTCCTCCATCCCGCAAGGACGTCCGGGGCCTGACGCCCTCACCACGGTCACAGTGACAGAGAAAGTCCCCTAATCGCGTTTCCCAATCCTGTTGCAGGTTCGCGGCCTCTGGCGACGTCCAGCGGCACATCATCATCCACTCGGGGGAGAAGCCACACTTGTGTGACATCTGTGGCCGAGGTAAAGCTGCCTCCCCTTTGCCCTCGAGCGGTACCGCGGTACCGGCGGGGATGTCCGTCGCGCTTCAGCCGGTCGCCCGTGTGGCCCCTGCAGGGTTCAGTAACTTCAGCAACTTGAAGGAGCACAAGAAGACGCACACGGCCGAGAAGGTGTTCACCTGCGACGAGTGTGGCAAGTCCTTCAACATGCAGAGGAAGCTGGTGAAGCACCGCGCGCGGCACACGGGCGCGCGGCCCCACAGCTGCGCCGCCTGCGGTGAGTGCGGGCGGTGGACCGGCGGCCGAGGCCCCTCCCCACCTCCCGGCAGGTGGCCCCGTCTGCCCTGTCCTCACAGGTGAAGTGGGGCCGGCCCTTTCTTTCCCTCCTCACGTGGCCTTCTCTCGCTCACTCCTGCGTTTACGAATCAGACGCTCACCGAGGTCTTCGAGGTCCAGACCTGTGCTCAGGTGCTGCAGGTGCCCGGATGGCTGGGGCAGCGTCCGGGGCCGGACGCCGCTGGTCTGGTCGGTGGGCGCGGGCCGCTGGAAGGTGTGGGAGGGCCTGGGTGCAGCCCCCGGTGCCCGAGCGCAGGGCGCAGGGCTGCCGGCCTCACCCTGCTGGAGCATCGGGGGCACGCGATGGGGTCGCGGGGCGGCTTCTTGTCATCGTGTGTCAGGAAGCCAGGGTGACTCTGGGGGCATTCGACACAGCAGAGCCATCAGGGAAGGCGAGGGACGCTAGCAGCCCCGGTTCCAAAGTTCTTTGTTGTCCAGACAGGGAAACTGAGCGAAGTCACCTGTCACCTGTCATCGCAGTGTTCCAGTCCCTAAAGAATGTGTGTGTGCGCGTGCGTGTGTGTGCGCATGTGTGTGCGCGCATTTGCTTGTGCACGTGTGTGTGCACGTGTGAGTGTGCGCGTGTATGTGTGCGTCTGTGTGTGCACCTGTGATGAGTACTTGCCAGTGTCAGCAGAGTGATGCTGGATGAGTGAGTGACCACTTTTTATGGTTTCCTGTTGAGAACGAACGCGGGAAACACTCGGCGTTCTGCTGCGGGAAGCCTGGGGCGGGGGCGCCGTCAGAGAGGCGCGTTCTGATTGGCCTTGGTGTCTAACATTGAGGGGGACTTCCGGGCGTGACCGGAACACAGCTCCGCGTTCCTCTCCCACCTGCGCTGTGTACCGGTCGCCTGGAGACGAACCTAGGCACCTCCGTGCTATTCCTAGCACTCTTACAAAACAGAAGTGCATCACCATAAGTCACCCAGGCAGCCTCAGATCGCTGACAGAATGTGTCAGTTCCAAATTATTACAACCGTCAGCTTGATTTAAGGTTGATTTTTCTCTTCCCACCACAGCTAGGACTGTCGCTAAGGCCCTGGTGGAGGGGGGAACCAGCGGGACTCTCTCCCTCCCCCAGCCCACGCTGCCCCTCCCCCACCCCACTGACCGTGGTTTCGGGCCCTGACAGGTGGGCTTGGGGAGGAGGGGGCAAGAGAAAGGGAGCTAGGATGTTGTTTAAAAATTCTGAACCCGCCACATAAGAGCGTTCTTGCAGTCTACCCCCATGCCAGTCTAAACAAGCCCGGTCCCGTCTGATCTCGGAAGCTAAGCAGGGCCGGGCCTGGTTAGTACTTGGATGGGAGACCACCTAGGAAGACCAGGTGCTGTGTAGGGGGGGACACATTCTTTCTTGCTCCCTTCTGGTGGCGGGGACAGGTGTCGAGCCTGGCCCCCGGCTCCTCTGTCCACCTGAGGGATAGCGAACACCCCCCCATACTCTTCTCTGTGGGAACTCTGCTGTGACTAAAATTTGTACACATTAACCCTAAACACGGTTTCCCCTTCTGCCCAGTAATTTCACTCTTGAGAATTTATTGTAACGAAAGAATGAAAAAGATGTCAACTGAGCATCAGGTATAGTCGCAAACAGGTAGAAGCCGCCCAAAGGTGCATCCACGGGAATAGTTATGAGGCTTCTCATCCGTAACATACCACGTGTCTGAGTGAAACGTGTTGTAACGACCGGAACAGCAGACTGCAGAAACGCTTTACCGTGGTCTTAAGTGCAGGCAACGGAGCTTGACGTGGTAGGCGACACGTAGCAGTGAAAACACAGACAGGTTGCTTTGGTATGTCTCCGTCTTTTGTATGTGGAAATGTACAAATAATTTCATCAGAGCCACTTGAAAATGGAGCAGGAGCTGCCTTGCAAATCTTGGGCCTCCAGTCTTTGGAATGTTAAGACGAGACAAAGTAACCTTGGGACAGGGCATCAAGTAACATTGTGTCCCAAAGCACTGCTTGCAAAGATAAGGAGAAAGCAGATATGGTGGCTACGGGACTGAAAACTGAAAACATTAGAATTAGCGTCTCTATGTGATGTTATCTGTGCTGATAGCAGGGCTTCCCTCTGTGGGTGGCGCTCCCCTCTGTCCTCACACACACCCCTCGCCTCGGGCTCACTGTTTGGGCCTCTGCCTGAGTCAGGGCTTCCCAAATAGCTGTTCTTTTTTATCTCAAGTAACTGTTCGTTTGTTGCCTCTCACTTTGAAAGGCCCTTTATTATTTTTAGGTTACCAGAAAACAGAAAGGTGACCAAAGTGTAACCCATGGCGCTGGCATCCGGGCTCTTAGACCGCCCAGGTGGCTGGACCAGCTGAGTCAGGCTGAGTTCAGACGGAGTGCCTGTAGAAAGGGTGTTTCTAAGTCGTAGGTTGGCCCTGTCACTTTTACGGAAGAGTACGCAGCCGACGGGGGTTCCCAGCACGCACAGCTGGTGGGGCGCAGGGCCGGAGGCCGGACCGAGGCTGCGGGACTGGGCGGGGGTGCTGCGGCGGGCGGGGGCGGGGCTGGACCCAGCTCCGGGGGAGCCGCGCAGCGTGGAGAAGGGGCGGCCCCCAGGTGCCCGCTTCTGCCACGTCCCCGTTCCTTCTGCAGGGAAGCGTTTCGGGGGCTCGGGCGACCTGCGCAGGCACGTGCGCACGCACACCGGGGAGAAGCCGTACGCGTGCGAGGTCTGCGGCAAGTGCTTCACGCGCTCGGCCGTGCTGCGGCGCCACCGCAAGACGCACTGCGGGGCGGGCGGCGGCGGCGGCCGCGACGCCCTGGCCGAGCTCGCCCGGGCCATCGAGACCTCCGACCTCGAGAGGTCGCAGAGCTCGGACTCGTTCTCACAGGACGTGGCCGTGACCTTGATGCCCATGGCCGTCAAGCTCCCCGGCCACCCAGTGGAAGAGTCAGCGACAGAATTCGAGGACCACGCTGCCGGCTCCTACTGCAAGTTCCGGCCCGCGGCTCCGCCCCAGGGCGTCGGTGACCAGGACAAGCTCCGCCTGGACCCCGGCAAAGTCGCCAAGGCCCAGGGGCCGCACGGGCAGCAGCCGGCCTTCGCCTACGCGGCCCTGGACACCGCCCCCAGCGACGGGCCGCTGCCGGCCGACGGCCTGTCCGGGGCCCGCTCGTCCCTGGCCGCGCTGGACAATCACTGCGGCGACGCCCTGGGCAGCCGGGCGTCGGCCACAGCCTACAGGAACTCGGAAGGTCAGTTTTTCTCCAGCATGACCCTCTGGGGGCTGGCGATGAAGACGCTGCAGAATGAAAACGAGCTGGACCAGTGAAGCCCGCCCCAGCGCGGCTCTGAGCTGGGCGCGGCCTCCAGGGGACAGCTACTCCCTGCCTGGGTCCCCTAAACCCCCGGGGACACTTGGACCGCGCGCCCTCCGGACCTGGTGATCACTGGAAGACTCCGAGCCCAGGGTTTGGGGGCGTGGCCTCGGGCCCACGTGGACACAGACGCCACAGCGGGGGTCTCACGTCACAGACGCTGGAGGCTTGAGAAGCCGCCCCTCTGACGTCAGCTGGATTGATAGCCAGTGGACTTTGGGTCAACGACTGTCTGTTCTGGTTATGTTAAAGGGGAAGTACATATGTGGTAATACAAATATTTTTGCATTTTTACATGATCGAAATTTATAGCATTTTATATTTTTACACAAAGATTTTATTTGTATATGAAACTCATATGATAATTTAATTGAATGAAAGAAAGTTGCTTTTCTGTGTGTGTTTCCTCTGGCATCTTCATTCATCTAAAGAGCATGGCGGTATAAACATGTCAACAAGGGCTCACCCCGCAGGGGTAGGTATGGGGCTCGGGTTGGCCATCCCGGGACAGTGGCTTCAAAAACCATGAGGACAGAGCCTGACACCTGGCCGCCACTTACCGGCCCGGTCCTGGGCGAGCGACTCAGCCTCAGCCTCCTCGCTGGGTTCTCCCTTCTGCAGCGTGGCTGGCGTCTTTCAGGATTTCTACCTGGACACTGCCCGCGGGAAAGTGCCTGCGGGGGTCGCTTGCTTACGTGAGAGAGTGGGTCGTGTCCACAGGGCTGTCGCTAGACTAAGGGAGATCGAGCACGTGACAATGCAGTCACCTGTCAGCAGGGGGTGCTTGGCTGTGAACCTGCTTGCACAAAGGACCGGCGTGTTTGAAAGCACCCCCAAAACTCATCATCAGCTCTGACTCAGAAACAGTACAACCAACGAGAAATGTGGGCAGCTGAGGATTTTCCGGGGAAAACGGGGGTGCAGAGTAGAGCATCAGCTTCGAAGTCAGATTCCCAGTTCAGTTCCTGGGTTCCCCGCCCGTTAACCGCGCTGCAGCCCTGCAAGGCCCGTGCAGCGTGCCTGACCCCCGCCTCACAGGGACAAGCCCGCGGTCACGGGGGCCCAGCAGCCTGCACGAGAGCGTGCAGCTAGGACGGGCGAGAACGGAGGTCTCCGGGGAATGAACTTGGCGCACGGTAGCTGCACATGTCTGACGATCTCCCCCTCCCTCCCACGGCCTCCGGTACCCCGGCCCCAACAGCTCCTCGCCCCCACTGGGACCTGCAGTCCTTTGATCCACCCGTGTTTTCACTGCTGCTTAGGCCCCGAATTTACCACTTGGACATGTTTTAATGAGCTCCTATCATACATACTTCTCTGCCTTTTCACACAGCCAATTGTCATAAATCTTCTCTTGTCAAAAAAAAAGTGTGTGTCGACATTATATTTGGAATCCCCATCTCTTACTCCCATCACATCCCTTCAAGCTGAGGCTGTTTGTGAAGAGCCCAGCACAGTTCTGGGCAGATAGCGGGTGCTCCACAATGCCCTTTCTCTTGGCTTTACCAGAAAAATCTGTGGGTCGCTCTGGCTGTTTTGTGTTGATATCGCCAGCCAGCAGATGGCGATATAGCCCCTCAGGATAAGCAGAGACAGGGCCTGGATTACCTGCTTTGCCGCAGCCCCCCCGCAGATCACAAAGCACATTCACCCACCTGAGCCCCCCTCCAACTCCCCAAGAAGCCTGTTGGCCAGGTAGCATTGTCTTCCCCCAGCTTGGAGGAATAAATCCTAAGAAAGGAAGTTGCTTGCTCATTTATTTTGCATCCTCCGTGAGTGCTGACAGCATCCCAGCCTCCAGTGCTTACACAGGCTGTGTCCCAGAAGCACACAGCCTCGGCCTCTGCCCTCACAGCCCTGCGAAGAGGCGCCACTCAGCAGAGTCAGGACCTCAGCACAGTCCCAGGGCTCTCCGTGTCTCCTCTGTACAAAGGGGCTTAAAAAACCACTATGTCATGGGTAACCCTTAAAAAATGATGCCGTGAAAGAAGCCAGACACAGGAGGTCACATGTTGTATGATCCCTTTTATATGAAATGCGCACAACAGGCAAATCCATAGTGAAAGAAAGCAGATGTGGTTGCTAGGGGCTGGGGGAGGGAGGAATGCTAATGAGTTCGGGGTTTCCACTTGGAATCCTGGACCCCCAGGAAGAACATATCTGCTAAGAAGAACTCCTTGTGGTTAATCAGATCAAAAGTCATAACCAGAGTCCAGCAGCCACTGCTTACAGGGGCCTTTCACACTGTGCATCAGGAGGAATCCATTGAGGGATTCCCCCAGCCTCCCACATTGTGTCCCTGCTGTCTGAGCCGACCCCTATAAAAGAGTTCCTGGAATCGTATTTCAGCCAATGAGCTGAGACCCGCCCCATCCAATTGGAGCTGCGCTAGATCTTCATTTGCATATTCACCAACCAATCGGAGTGGCTCCATAATGACAAATCAGGACAGTGCTTTTTGGACCAATCAAACTGTGAATCTGGAGTACTCATTTGCATAGAAATGGACCAATCAGGGACCAGGGGTGGGACCTTTTCTGCATATAAATTAGCCTCCCTTCCAGGATGGGGAAGCATGTAAATTCTGCCCGGTGTAGCTGTTTTCCTCTGGCTGATTTGCCAGCTGTGAAAAACCCAGGTTCCTCTATTTCATATTCATTTCAGTCTTCCCGCTCCGAAACGCATCTGTTCTTTGGATTCTCTGCTGAACTAGTGAGAACACCTGCCTGGATCCCTCCCTGCTTAATGAGTTAAATTAAATATTCACCACATATTTATTTTTAAATCTGTGTGAGAGGCATCATATTACCTTTTTTTGAAAATTATTTTTAACAGACTTCTGAAAGCAAAGGTTTGTTCAGGAGACAGCATTCTCTCTTGTTTACTATTTCGTTTATGCCTGAATTTGTTAGATTTCCAAACAGAGAGGGTATTCGCTTTCTGGGGCCGCCAGGATAAAGCACCGTGGGCCGGCTGTCTCCTGGGCCTGGAGGCCGGAAGTCAAATTCAAGGGGCGGGCACAGTAGGTTTCTCCTGAGGCCTCTCTGTTTGGCGTGTAGATGGCCACCTTCTCCTCGTGTCCTCATGTGGGCTTCCCTCTCCATGTGTCTGTGTCCTAGTGTCCTCTTATGAGGACACCGGGCATAGTGGATTAAGGCCCATCCCAATGACTTCTTTTGACCTTAATCACCTCTTTAAAGGTGCTATCTCCAAACAGTCATCTCTGAGGTCCTAGGGATGAGAGCTTCAACATAGGACTTTGGGGGAGCACACAAGTCAGCCCATAACATAGAGCAAGATACAGGAGGGCCAGAGTGCATGGCGTGGAGGGGTGGCCTGGAATCTTCCTGGCTGACCTGACAGCTGCCTTACTTCCTTGAGGGCATGACAGTGCTGTGCCAGGTGACCCGGTTAATGAATCTGCCTATAATTCTCAAACCTGAGAAGCCACAGCAGCAGGGCCAGTGACAGACAAGTCCAAGTGCTTCAGGTCATTTTACTTCTGATCTCAGATTCTCAGCTTACCAGGAGATTTGATCAGGGCCCTTGGCTGTGGACTGCCTGACCCTTCGTGGGCAGGAAAGAAGGCGGAAAGATGCTTCTTCCTAATAGCCGACCTGTTGCTGCTGGCTTGGCCTCAGGATTTTCCTAACAAGCTGGGCTGTGGGACCTTTAGTCCATAATACCAATCCACAGAGTCACTCTTGTCCACGGAGGTGGGGCCAGAGCCGGGTGTGCGAGGTCCCTCATCACTCCATCCCCCACCAGCCTCGGACCCTGAGGAGCTCCATGAGACCCCCGGGGACTCCCAGGAGAACAGAGTACAAACCACTGGCCTCGGGGACAGAAGAGACCACTAGGAGTGTCACTGTGTTTCCTACCACACGCTCATGTACATCAACACAGGATAGCTCTACCTGGTATTTATCAAGACCTGCCTTGCTCCACTATGACGGCAGAAATGCAAGTATAATTTTGTCTTCTAAAATATACAAGGAGGCTGAGACAAGGAAGGAAGAGAGGTGGGAGATGAGGTGGAACTGGGGGTGCGGGCATTCCAGAGAAATGCACATTGATCCAGCAAACCCACTTCTGGGTATATATATCTAAAAGAATTAAAAATAAGGTCTGAGAGAGATAGTTGCACGCTGCGCTCACAGCAGCATCATTCCCAAAGGGCCAAGAGGCGGAAATGACCTCCACCCACTGGTGGGTGAATACTGGTCTGTCTGTGCGACGGAATGTTATCAGCCTAAAAGGGAGGAAAGCTTGTCACATGTTCTAACAGGGATGGAGCAGAAGAAAGCTGCTGTGGCTGCAAACATCATTTTTTGCATCCAAGGCAGGAAGAAGAATGAAGAGTCCTGCCATAGACACCCCCAGGAGGTTTGCATATTGCACTCATTGTCTAGGACTGGGTCTCACGGCCTCTCTAGCTGCAAGGGAGTCTGGAAAACCCAGCGTTCCTTCTCCCAGCCTCTCCGTTAGGCAGTGGATCAAAAGCACCTATGCCTTTGACCACAAATTCCATTTCTAAGAACTCCTATACCAGCGATTAGTATCAAAGGTGTGTACACCCAAAGATGCCCGTGAGCGTTAGTGTCAACAACCACAAACACCCAAATGTTCAACATGTGTTTTTGGGGGCCTAACCAATGAGGCAATTATCCAGTGTCTGGTCCCAGCACCTATGCTACTTCATCTGGAAAACAGAATAAAATACACTTACCTTTCAGGATTGTGGTAAAGACCAGAGATAAGGAGCGGAGCTTGTCTGGCACATAGCGGGAACCAAGTCGGTGGCGGGGCGTGTGACACTCCAACCCTCCCATCACCTGCCCTGTCTTTCCCCAACCAAAGGAACGTGCGGCTAACCGATGCCAACGTGTTCCTTGCACTCTGTTAGGAAGGCTTCCGGTTGGTTCATCTTTTAGATCCCAGGAGAGCAAAACTCTCCAACTCTGGAAGGAGAGTTGCCCATGAGACAAGTGGGGACAGCACAGCTTTGGGGCAAGCTGTACCTGGTTCGAATCCGTTAGATGACTTCCTGCTCCAGCCTCCTGCAGAGGTGACCCTCAGCTCCTCTGTAATATGGGGTGACAGGGTCTGCAACCTGGTCAACCCCAAGCCAACACTGGTCCCCCTGCGCCCCGACGTTAGACGGTGGAGGAAGTGTACCGTCTTGGCCCGGGGCGTCTGACATTAGCAGTGTGATGCGATGCACCACACGCTAAGAGTTCGCGTCCAGCTGGAACTCTCCTCCAGCCTGGGTCCCCCGGGGCTCCTGGCTGAAAGGTGACCTCATTATCAATAAAACCTCCAGGCGTGAAAGCTAAGACATAACCCACCCCTGAACGGCTTCAGGAGGAGCAGATGATGGGACAATAAAATGAATCTTGTAGAAAAACACAATTAGCTGTATCATTTATAAATCCCTCCTTCCCACCGGGGGGGGGGTGAAGCGGGGAGCAGAGCCCCCGGAGCCGATTGTGGCCCAGCCCCATTCCACGTGGATGCATGCCTCTTTGGCCGGGAAAATATTTTCACTTCGCATTCAAAGGTCATCATTAGAGGTTTAGACACAAGCTTGGGAAGCCACGATGACCCAGAGAAGGAAAGACACATCCTGGGCCCCTCTCCTCCGCCTCCGTGTCTACCCCATTTCAAGTCATAACAATGCTCCCAAAGCACCCGTTTTCGGGGGACATATTTCACAAGGCCCCTTGCTGGGATGGGGGCCCCAGGGCTCACAGCCAGAGCGGGGACACAGACGGACCAAGTCACCGACCCACCCCCAGCTCCCACCTCCACCGCCCAGCTGTGTGCCCCTGAGCGTGGAAGCCTCTTTCTTCTCAGGCAGCTCAGAAGGGGGCCTCCCCCAGCCCCCCACAGCTGGGGGAGGATTCGGGAGAAAGTCCGGCTCACCGCAGCCCCAGTACCCGCGAGCCGGGCTGCGGCCCATGGCGGGGACGTGTTGTTCCCTGAGCATGCGCTGTTCGTGGCAGACGACCTGAGGGCATCTTACTGGGATCTCACGATGACTGTCATCGTTCAGAGGAGGGGACCAGGGCTCTGAAAGTTCACAGGACTCGCTCACAGCTGGAAAGGGACCAGAGCCAGGTTCGAACCCTGGTGTTGAAGCCCAAGCTATTTTCCGAAGCATCCCTTGCTGAGAGCATCATACCCAGCACCGCAGAGTGTGACTGTTGGGAGGGCAGGGCTGCAGAGAGGTGATTACGGTCACATGGGGTCACATGTGTGGCCGCAGGAGGAAGCGCCTCCCGCACCTTGATCTTGGACGTCAGCCTCCAGGACCGTGAGAACGGACGTTCCTGCTGCCCAAGCCACCCGGTCTCGGCACACGGTTATGGCGGCCCAGCCGGCGAACACCGGGAGCGTCAGCCACGGGAGGGACGAGTCTCAGCCTGGGACTGCGGTGGTGTCTCGGAGGGACCCGCCTTGGTGAGCAAGGGCCGGCCTGGAAGGGCCTCTTCTGGCCCCGAGTCCCGTCTCTCTCTGCCCTTCCTGCCCTGAGGGGCAGGCTGGCTCCCTAAAGCCTTTGCTCTCCTCCCAGCTCCGTCCCACCCTGGGGAGCTACCCAGGAGACCGAGCCTCCTCACAGGCCCTCAGGCTCCTCTCAGGGGTGTGCAGGACATGCGCACACGTGCACACATACACCCAAGGGCGCGCACACACAATACGCACACATGCATATCCACACGTACACACGCAACCCATGCACACTGTAAGCTCACGTGTGCACACACACGTACACAGGTGCACACACAATGAACACACATGCACGCATATGTGCACACGTGCACACATACACCCAAGGGCGCGCACACACAATATGCACACATGCATATCCACATGTACACACGCAACCCATGCACACTGCAAGCTCACGTGTGCACACACGTACACAGGTACACACACAGTGAACACACATGCATGCATATGTGCACGCATGCACATACACATACACAGGTGCACACATAGTAATCACACGCAGAAACACGCACACACCCACGCGCACACAGCCACAGCATCACGCACGTTGGCTGACACGGTGGGGAGCAGGTGACTGACTCCCTGGGGGTGAGTCTCAGCCCTGCCAACCCTGGAAAGTTCCAGTTCCCCCACCTGTAAGGGCTGCGACAGCGGTGCCTACCGCACACCCCATAGCCAGCACGGCGCTTGGATAAGTCGATATCCGTAAAGTCTGAAGACGGAGCTTGCCGTGGAAATGCCATGTGCATGGGTGTGCCTCAGAATCCCTCTGCGCCCGCCCCCGCCCAGCTGCTGATGTGCCAACCACTTTACAAGCTGACATTGTGTTTTTTTTTTTGGAGATATAATAATTCGCCTACTGTAGTATTCACCATTTAAAGCAGACAGTTCACTGGTTTCTATTAGATTCACAGAGTAGTACAACCGTGACCACTATCTGGTTCTAGAATGTTTTCATCACGGCAAACAGAGACGGATGTCTGCGAGCAGTCACCCCCTTGCCCGCCTCCCCCAGCTCCTGACACCACGCACCTGCTTCCCGCCAGGGGATTCGCCTCTCCTGGTCATTTCATACGAACGGCGTCAGGTGATCCCTCGTCTCCTGTGACTGGCTCCTTTCACTGAGTGTGACGCGTTCAAGCTCCGTCCACGTCGTAGTGTGAATCAGGATGTCCTTCCCCCTCGTGGCTGAGGGACATTCCATCGTGTGAATAGACAACATTTGTTTAGCCCTCATCAGTGGATGGGCATTTGTTTGTTTTCACCTTCTCCTGCATGGCCCGTGGCGCCACCACGTGTCCCTAACTTCAGGGTCGCGACTTTCCCAGGAAACCCTGTGAGTTTCTGTGTTTACCTCGAGCCCCTGCAAAGGGTTCGGAGTCCCCTGGCAAGCCTGCTGGCGCTGCTCACTCCTTAGTCTGTCCCTCAGTTTCCCCACCTGTCACATGAGCTATGGGATGAGGTGAGGGCCTCCCACTCAAGTGCCTCCAGGGCCCAAGCAGCTCAGGTAGCCCAGGTGAGTGACGGGGGTGGCGGGGGCGGCCACGATCCTCGTGAGGCCGGTGTTGGCCACATGGGGGTGTCTTCGTTGTTAGATCACTGGCGTTTTCATAAGAAAGTGGGAAATCTGGACGTTCTGTTAACTCTCCCGGTTTTTAAATATTTTCAATAAATAAAAGCAATTAAAAATGCAAACCAAAAAAAAACACATCTGTGCATCTAGCATAGCCCAGCCTACGAAATTGCAGTTTGCAAATCTGAAGCCCATGATTCTGGAAGCTGGGTGTGCCCAGGCATCACCTGGGTGGGGGCGGGGGTTGGTTGTTAAAGTGTCTGACCCAGCCAGTGGGGGGCGGACCCTGGGAATCTGCGTGTCCAACCACTCCCCAGGCGAGGCCCATGCCGCTGGTCCGGGGACCCCGCTTTGAGAACCACAGCCCCGGACTCATGCTTTCCAAGCTCCATCCCGGCACGGGGCTCCAGACAGAGACCCCTATGAGCTCCTGTGACGACCACCGGCAAGGACGGCAGCGTGGAGCAGGCACGCTGCACCTTCACGCGGCTGGTGGCGGGCTCCGCGCTCGTGAATGGCTGTGACGACTCTGGCGAGCTATTCAAAAAGCACATGGGATGTGGAGAGACACAACAGATGGAGATAGAGAGTGTAAAAGCTTGAAGCAGGTTCTTTGGGCTGTAGAATTTCTGTCTTAGCTTCCTAGGGCTGTGGCACAAATAATAGAAATTCATTCTCTCCCAGTTCTGGAGGCCGGAAGCCCCCAAATCAAAGTGCCAGCAGGGCCGTGTCCCTCCGAGGGCTCAAGGCAGGACCTCTTGCCCGACTCGCGGTCTCTGGTGGCTGCTGGCGATGCTCGGCATTCCTCAGCGTGTGGCGGCTTCACACTGCACCTGGCCTTCTCCTCTGTGTGTCTCCCCGTGCCTTCATCTTATAAGGCCACTCGTCACCGGATTTAGGGCCTCATCCTCACCCCAGAGTGACTTCATCCCAATTATGTCTTCAAAATCCTATTTCTCAAAAAACTTACATCTGAGGTTCCAGGTGGATATACATTTTTAGGGGACGTTATTCAACCCATTATAGACTCCTTACTCCTTTTTTAAAATGTCATCCTAATACATTTGGCAATGTGGATTCTCCGTCCACAGCAAGTTGGGAAGAGGGGATGGGGTGAGTGGTGAGGACGCTCCCCCGAACCCCCCTGAACGGATGGAGGTCACAGAGATGGCAACAACAAACGTACCAGGAGCTCTAACCACGCCCTCTGGCCCTGGTCCAGCTCTGTGCACAGAGAGCATTTTTTGTTTTGTTTTAGGCAACCCTTGGTTGACCTCACAGATGGCAAGGACCTTGTCAGCTTACAATCCCTTATTTTTTTTTACTTTTTACGCCTACAGCACCTCATCTTCCTAAATGGTCTCCCATCCAAGGACTAACCAGGCCAGACCCTGCTTAGCTTCCGGGATCAGACGGGATCGGGCTTGTTCGGGGTGGCGTGGCGGTGGACTAAGACCTGATTCTTTTCAGCGTCCTCCGTTTTGGAAGGCAGAGCAACACGCCTTGAGTTTTAGAATAACTCTGGTCCACAAGGAGGAAAATTCCACCTCACGGGGTAAAAATTCAATCTTTTGGAAAACATCCGCTCATAAGGAAGCCACCCCAATTTCCCAGGTGGACCAGAGACACAAAGGGAGCCTGCCCGACAGAGACAAGGCTATAAATTATGGATGTTTGATTAAAAAATCATGCCTAAGTTCGCTCAGAGCCTTGGCCCGGCCACGCGCCGAGTTCACTCCGTGTGTCTGTCCCAGTCCCCAGCCCCCAGCCCCAGCCGCTCAAGTGGCGATTCACAGACTGACAAGCTCCACCAGGCCTTCCTTGCTCTGTGTCATCTCCAGCACACCCCGGAGACCCCGTGAACTTTAGACACTGTCCCAGGGACCCCCGGCTCCACAGAGCATGGAATGAATTGCACTCATCCATCTGCGGGCTTTAAAGAAATTCAATAATGAATTCGAGCGTGCAGTGGGATTCTGTTAGGAGAGTTTGGCCTGTTGGTGCTTCTTTACTTTGGCAAAGTGCTTTTATAATCACTTACCCACTAAATAATTTAATACACGTCACTGCCCCGTGCTCACGGCCTGGCGCTCAGCTGCTGCCGGGAGGTGCTGCGAAGCTGTGACCAGAGCCGGGAAAGAGCTGAATGGAATGATTCGGTCCCAGGGGGTTCTTCCGAGGTCGTGTGCAACGCCTGGCTCGGCCCCCGTGTGCCCTCGGACGCTGGGCTCTGACTCATCCTGGGCCAGTCTCGTCTCGGTGACAATGCACCCAAGGAGAGCAGGATTTTGAGGCTGGAGGGGAACTGAGTTATTCCAGGCCCATCCCTCATTTTCCGCAGGGGGGAAACCGGGGCCCAGAAGGGTCCGTGCTTTGCCCGAGGCCACACGCTAGGGTGACTCGCCTGAGGATGACCGCTGGCATGAACTCAGGACCTAGGAGCCATGCCCTGTTCTCCAGCCACACAGGCCGCCCCACCCCCAAAGCACCTGCATCCGGGCCTTGGGGGTACCGCCCCTCCCTCTAACCCCATGTGCCTCCCAGGATTGTTGACATGGTTTTGGTTTTTCTAAATGACTTTTAGGGACACTTTGACGGTTAATGATTCCAAGAACAGACCCATCACGGCTCAGGCGATTGCAGTGACCCCCACCTCCAGCTACCCTCTACGGGGCAACCCCTCTGCTGCTCCCCAGCACTCAGGACCCTGTCACCGCCAACTCCAAGCCTTCCGGTCACTTCCCTTGTCCTGACAATTGAAGTCTAGACGGCCACAGCGTGAGTGTGACGAGTCTGACTTCCAGTCCCACCTCTGCTGCTTCCGAGCTGTGTGACTTCAGACAAGCTGCCCAGCCTCTCTGTGCCTCAGCTGCACCTGTAAAAACGGAGCTGATAATCACGCCTCCGCTGTGAACCAAACAAGCTAGTATCTATTTTTTTAAAAGCAGCGCCTGCTTGGGCTACGATGACAGCTCTGACCTCTAACTCGGGGACCCCGTGGTCTCTATTCTCAGTAGCTTGTGCGGGAGCCGGGACTGGGCGGTGGACGCTTGACGTGGGTGCAGGACTAGTGCTCAGAGTGAGGAGGGGACCCTATCTGGGCCCGGGCCACACAGAGCCAGGCAGACGTGGGGCAGCTCTAGGCTCGCCAGCAGCCTCCGGCCACCTGCGTGTGTGTGTGTGTGTGTGTGTCCGTGGCCAGTGCTGGGGTCTGTAAAACATTGCCACTCCCTCTGGAAGCCCACAGGGTTTCTCCCGCCCTCTGAGCTCAGCAGGCCGGGGGTTGGCCCAGGCTGGCACCGCTGCAGGAAGGCGGCTTCCTGGGTTCCGTGTAAGAAATGTGAGGCTCACTCAGAGACGCGTGTCACTCACCGCACAGGTCCTGTGCTTCAAAGGGCCTTTGCCAGGAGGATGCCTAGGCCAGGCCCCCAGGCCAGTGGCCTGGGTCAGCTCCTGGGACATGGCCCCCTCCCGGCCCCCTCCCTGCCCCCTCAGGCAGGCCAGAAGTTGTGTCTGTCAAGAGCCTCTGTGCCCTGCCCGGCTGCCCTTCCATCAAAGGCCCACTGGACCCTGCTGGGGACCTGGGGCAAGCTGAGAGGAATCCAGTTACCCCATCTGTAAAAGGGGCGGGGCACGGCCATTTTGAAATCAGGGTACCCGCCAGTACCAGCTGCAGGCTCTGGGCTCAAGGCCCAGGAGGCAGTGGCTGTTCTTCTAGTTTATTGTGCGTGGGGAGGGGAGTTCCCCTCTGGGTGCGTGTGTGGGGGGGTTAAGGGGGGTTCCCGCATGGTTCTCAGCTGGCTGGCTGATGGAAAACGCTGGGCCTCCGCCATCAGCCAGGGAACGGGGAGCCTGGGCCAGGAGTGTGACAGTCAGACTTGGGAGGCGCCCACTCCAGGCCTCCCACGGCACGGGGGTGGGGGGGGCAGCCTCCCTCCAGCTCCCGGTCTCTTCCCGCAGCCCGCAGCTTTTCGTCTGGAGCGCCCTGCAGTCCGGGCTGGTTCAAAGTCTGCAGAATGGGGCGCTACTCTGGGCAGCTGCGACAGCGGCTCTTCTGCGTGGTGGTGGCGGCGGCGACGAGGGCGCGGGGCGCGGGGCAGGCTGGAACCCGCTCCCTTCATTTCAGGCCGTGCCCCCCGCACGCGCGCGAGGGCACCGTGCGTTCTCCCGGCCTTCGGGCCTTCGCCCGCCGACGCAGCCTCCCTCCCAGCCCGGCACCTCCCCGGCCCTGGGGAGCGCTCCCCACCCCCGTCCCGCGCCACCCCGAACCGCCCCATCTTCCCCACCTCTGCCCTCTTCACAGAGACGCGCCCCCCCTTTCTGCTGCCCCTTCCCGCATCCCGGGCGCGCGCTAGGGAAGGGCCGAGGTCCCCGGCGGCGCCTCCAGGCGCGCCCCTGAAACCCTTCGCCATCCCGCAGAGCCCCCGGGTCCGCGCGGCGGCAGGCGGGGCACGCTACCCCGACTTTTGGGGAGCGCTCCATCCTTAGGCTGTCTCCCCTTTTCCGCTTGCACTCGCCTTGCGAACCGGCCGCCGCCCCACGGTCGCGCGGCCCGCAGCCCTGTTTCCCCAGCCCTGGGGCGCCCTCCGCCGCCGCGACCCGCACGCGGGGCGCGCTCCCATCCCCTCCGCGGCGTGGGGTCCCGCGTTCCCGGGCAGGGCCCCCCTCCCGCCGGCCCCGCGCGCGCTGCGTCAAGGCGGAGGCACCGCGGCCTCACGCGCACACCCGCGCACACCCGCGCACACCCGCGCACACCCGCGCACACACGCCGGCGCACGGCCAGCCCGGGAGCGGCGGGGGGGGGTGGAGGGGGAGGGGAGGAAGTGGAGGGGGGAGGGGAGGGGAGAGGGGGAGGGGCCGCCGCCGAGCCCCAGCGCTCGCTCCCGCCCCGGCCGCGCGGCGCCGCCTCCGCCCTTGCTGCGAGCAGAGCGCGGACGCGGAGGCTGCGAGCGCGCGAGCCCAGAGCTGCGGAGCCGACGCGGGTGAGTGCGGCGCCGCGGGCCCGGGGCTGCGGGGCTGCGGGGCTGCGGGGCTGCGGGGCTGCGGGGCGCCGGGGCTGCGGGGCTGCGAGGCGCCGGGGCTGCGGGGCTGCGGGGCTGCGGGGCGCCGGGGCTGCGGGGCGCCGGGCGTCTGGTCTTCCCGGGCTGGACGGACGCGAGGGTCCAGGACGCGGGGCGCGGCTAGGCCGGCCCGGCGAGGGCGGCGCACCCCCCTCTCTCCCGCAGGGCGCCCCTGTGCCCTCGCCCAGCGGGGCCGGAGTCTGCGCGGGCGCAGCATCCCGCCCCCCAACCCCGGGCGCGACCGCCGCGTCCTCACGACCCCTCCCCGGAGACGGGCCGGGGGTCGCGGGCGGTGACTCGCGCCCCGCCCTCCCTCCGCAGGCGGTGGCTTCAGGTCTCCCGGAAGGATGGTGAAGTTGGGGAACAATTTCGCGGAGAAGGGCACCAAGCAGGCGCTGCTGGAGGATGGCTTCGACACCATCCCCCTGATGACGCCCCTCGATGTCAATCAGCTGCAGTTCCCGCCCCCGGATAAGGTGAGCGGCCCCCGCACCCCCAACCCCCGCCCCGCGCTGCGGGGCGCGCACCCCTAAATCTCGGGCGGCGGCCGCAACAAAAGAAACCCGCCTGGCGCACTGGGGACGCGAAGTGGGGGCGGTGCGGCGGGCTGGGGGGGACCCTCCACTCCTCCCCGGGCGGGATTCTGGGTCCGGGGAAACGGGGCGGGGGGGGGCG
Organism: Macroglossus sobrinus; assembly: GCA_004027375.1. Classification (NCBI taxonomy): domain Eukaryota; kingdom Metazoa; phylum Chordata; class Mammalia; order Chiroptera; family Pteropodidae; genus Macroglossus; species Macroglossus sobrinus. The sequence goes on from PVKZ01004834.1 coordinate 61,157, forward strand.
CCCCGATGACAGCTCCCTGCTGACAGCGGGACGCGGTGGGAAAAGCCCCTGCGTGATTGTCGTGGGCGTCTCGTCCGAGAGCCGCCCCTGGCCCCACGCCTGTCGCCTGTCGCCTGTCGCCTGGGCCCCGCATCTCCTCGCCCCCGCCCCGTGGTCCCCAGGCGCCGCTGCCCCTCGTGCGGCCGCGGGTGGTGCAGCCTCAGCCCCATCCGCCCCAGTGCGGTGGGGTGGGGAGGCTCGTCTGCTAGTCCTTGGGGGCCGGGTGCCCCCGCTCTCGCTTCCCACCCGCCCCTCCCCCCTGACTGGCGTGGGTGCTGCAGCCTGCGCGCTGCCTGCTTTGTTCCTTTTGTGACATCTCGGGATGCGTGCTCAGCCCGCCCTGCGAGTGTAACCCTGTGAGTGTAACCGGGGACAGCCGTGCATCAGCCTCCCCAAAGCCGTGGGGTGTGTGTGTGAGTGTGTGTGTGTGTGAGTGTGGTTTTTCTTTATTTTTTTTTATTTTTGCTGAATTTAAAGGAATCCCCTTTTGTTAAATGCAGCATCCAACCCAGTCGTTCACGTTCATCAGGGGTAATATCTTCAAGTTACTACTTAAAAAAGTAAATACGAGGTTTAAGAGTCTAGACAATGGTATTGCCACACTCCAACCTAAAATAATACACCACCCATCTCTGCACCTGGCTGTTTAGCCCCGGCCCCCCTCCCCGGCCCCCGGCAAGCACACGCCGCTCCCCGAAGTGCGTCCGCATTTGTTGTGTCATGTAGTCCCTGGCGAGGAGGTTCTGACTCCCTCTCGCTTGTTTATCTCGGTGTGCTGGCGATGGCGGGCCGCGGGGCGGGGGGTTATTCCTGTGGGTCCATTTCTTCTAGAGGATTCCCTCATCCCCCCAGGGGGGCCCTGTGAGAGGCTCGTTGGCCCTCCAGAGCAGTTCGCCCCCCCCCCCCGCCCAGCTGTGCCTGTGTTGGGGGAGCGGGGGCAGGAGCGAGGCTGGCACAGGTGTGTTTGGTCACAGCGGTGCACCTGGGCCCTGCACCGTCCAGAGGGGGCATCTCCCTAGGAGGGGCAGGGCTGCCTGAGGCCCCAGCCTCTGCATTCCTGGTCCCTGTCCAGGCGCCACACTTGAGCAGTTAGCACAGCCCGGCCCCCCTGCGCCCACCTTCCCGGGCCTCACCCCAAGAGCAGTGGCGGCCCGTGCCAGGACGCTGTGCCCGAGGCAGCTCCTCGGCCCGGTGATCCCTTTCCTTCAGCCCGACCCTCCCGTGCCCCCGAGTGTCCTCCGTTCCAGGACTGTGAACCCCGGTCATTCTGTCAGGGAGGGTTCCGGGCAGGTAGGGAGTGGTGTGTGCACCTCCCCCCGCCCCCCAGGTACCGAGCCTCCCATCTCTGGGCCTGTGGGAACAAGGGGAGGGGGCAGGGAGGCCCCAGAGACCGAGGGCTGCTGGGCTGGAAGGTTTCGAGGTCACAGAGGAGGGAAGCGGGGCTCAGAGAGTTGACAGGCGGCGCGCACACACTCTCCTGGCGAACGCCCGCCTCCTGCTCGCCTGCGAGAGCCAGGTGTGGGGTTGTTCACAGCCAGGGTTCAGGGGGCGACGCCACCTGTCTCAGGTGACGACAGAGTCCGGGGGCTGCTAACGCAGCCGGGGCCGTCCGCGGCGTCTGTTCTGAGGTGGAGTGCAGAGTGCCGGGGCTCAGGAGGGACAGCGGCGCTGGCAGCAGTGTCAGGGCCGGTGTCCCCAGAGGTGCCCTGACAGCCGGATACACGCCCGGCACGTGTCTCTGTGTCCCCCGACTCGGTCCCTAAACAGGCGAGCATGAAGAGGAAGCTGCCATTATTACCTCCTTTCACCAACGTGGAAACGGAGACACAGAGAGCGTAGGGACTTCCCAAGGTCACCTGGCCTATTAGTGGCAGGTGCGCACTGAGGCCAGGCCGGTGGCACATGGACTGTCCTGAGGGTTGCATGAACCCCCATCTCCCCCCCAGTGGCCCGGTGAGACAGGCCTTGTCCCCATGTCCAAGGCGAGGACACTGAGGCTCCAAGTGGCCAAGGGCGAGCTCAGGGTTACACCGCTAGTCAGGTACATGTGGGATCTAAGGACGGTGGCCGGGTGATGGGCACCCAGGCCGCCATCGCGCCTGGCAGGCCCTCCGTGGTGGGCGGAGGGAAGGCTGTGTGGCCCCTGGGGCCGTGTGTCCCTGACACCTGGCGCGGCCCACCTTCTACCCCAGCTCTCCTTCCCGAGACAGGTCCCAGGAGTCCCAGCTCAGCTGCCCGCCCAAGGGTGACTGTCCCGATTTGTTGGGTTCTCCTCGTTCTGCCCTGGGTCCCACCATCACTGAGAGAGAGTTTCTCCTCGAATCGGGACCGCCCAGTGAAGGGGCACTGTCCGGGTGGGTGGAAGGGTGGCTGGTTCCCTCTAGTCCAGCAGCCACTTCCTGGCCCTGCTCTGGGGGTGGGTTTCTGGGGACTAGAGACATGGAACCCCCGGACACTGTTCCCGAACGCCCCAAACAGCCCCTGGCGGCAGAGCGTGACGAGGGCAGAGACGGTGAGGACGCCGTGAGCACCCGAGGGAGGAGGCTGGAGGGGCGGGCGAGGGCTTCTCGTGAAGTGGAGAGGTGGACGGCGGGGGGGCGGGAAGGGTCTCCTGGCTGGAAGGACATCTCCCGCCTCACAGTAGGGGGCGGGTAAGAGCAGGAGAGCTTTGGGGGGCCGGTGTAGGGGGCCGAGGAGCATGGCGGGGTGCAGACAGAGACCCACCCGAGATCGGTTTCCTTGCGGGCTGGCTGCCTGCGCCTTCCCAGTCCTGGTTTTACCCCTGGCGCCTCGCAGCGAGCAGTGCAACGCCAGAAGCACTGTGCCAGCACCCGGGCCAGCGTGGGCCGTGGGGCCAGCCGTGCGTCACACCCACTGGCTGTGTGGCCTTGGTCCAGGTGCTTAACTTCCGTGCCCCTCACTTGTCACATTTCCCCCCCTGGGGCTGCCCTCAGGGTCACTGATGAGTCCTCTCTCTGAAGCCCTGGCGTGACGAGTTTGCCAGGAAGTGATTCTTTCTGCGAAAGGCTTCCCGGTGACAGGGCGACTTTGAACGTGAGCGTTCCCACGGTCTGGCCGCCCCTCCCTGACCAAACGCTTGCTTCTGTCTCCCGGACAAGGTGGTCGTGAAGACCAAGACGGACTATGAGCCCGACCGCAAGAAAGGCAAAGGGCGCCTCTCCAAACTGGCCGAGTTCACCGCCAGCGTCACCGACAGCATGTCCGAGAGGTTCAAGGTGAGTGGCTCTGGGGGCGGGGCCGGGTGAGAGGCCGCTGGGGCTCGGGGGGACCCTGAGCGGCAGCGAAGCCCCGGGGAGTGGCTGGGCCAGGATAAGGTACCCTCGGTCTGGGCCGATCCCAGCCACGCCAGGCTGCCCGCGGTTTTAAAAATGTCTTCGTTTCTTCATTTTCCAAAAATGATCACGTATTACTTGGTTTTAATAACGGGGAGAGCCCACCCCTGAGCTTCCCTTTAGACAAAGGTCACGGAGATGAAAAGTCGCTTGCCAAGCAGACACCTCGACCCGACAGCTCCAGGCACGCGGACCCGAGCAGGGGGTGGGTGGCTCGCTGTTGCCCTTGCTGCCCGCGGGACGCAGGTCAGCCCTGTGCCGGCGCTGGCTCATCCGGGCGACCCTCCGGCCGGGTCCGCGCTGCAGATGGGGAAGTTGAGGCACAGAGTGGCCGGGCCGGGAGCCAGCCCTTGTTTTCAGCCTCTGTCTGTGCCGCCCCCGGCCCCGGACGTGGTGTGGAGGGCGAAGCTGGCCACCCCGCCTTCTGGACACGGGATGCTGCAAGTGCAGGTGTGGGGGTGGGAAGCTTGCTCCCGAGGGTCCCTGGGGAGGGGGGACAGGGACAGCTGCTGCACCAGGGTGGGGGTTCCAGCCAGGCCGAGGGTGGAAACAGCCGCGTTCACTGATGTTGATCTGGAAACTCGCCCCGTGGGGAACGTGAGACGTGAAACAGGACCCTCTCCCAGCCCGGGAGGGGCGGTTTGGGAGATGTCCCATGTCAGGCCTTGGAGAGCGGCCTCAGCCGGCTCTTTGGCCACCCCCGCTGGACGTGCGAGCCCTTCGCTCATGCTGGGGTGCTCGCGTACCCACACGCCTGCACACGGCACCCCCTTCCAGCCCCACGACAGCCCTGGGGTCTGGCCAGCAGATGAGCGCAGAGCCCGGAGAGCTGAGGGGCTTTCGGGGTGATTGGGGAAGCAGGGTGTGGCCCGATCTGGACTCTCTCCTCCTCGCCACCGCTCCCCAGGCCTCGTGGGGCTGGGGACGCTGTGCCTCGGCCCGCCTGCCTCAGGGACCCCGCCAGGCGGCAGTCCTGTGTGTCTCTGGGGGGGGGCGTGCGTGTCCTTGTGTCAGCCCACCATCCCCCCTCGTCCCCCCTGGAGCCGCAGGTGCTGTCGGTGCAACCTGTCCTACAGGTAAGGGTCTGCGGCCGGGGTCCCTGCTTGCCGGGGTCCCTGCTGGCCGGGGTCCCTGCGGCCGGGGTCCCTGCTGGCCGGGGTCCCTGCTGGCCGGGGTCCCTGCGGCCGGGGTCCCTGCTGGCCGGGGTCCCTGCTGGCCGGGGTCCCTGCTGGCCGGGGTTCCTGCCGGAGGTACCAGGGGGACACGCACAGGCTCCCGGCTCCTGGCTCGGCTGCTCGCACCTGCTGGGAGGCTCACGGCTGGGACCAGGCCGGATGGCCGGGGTCGGCATCTCGCTCCCGCTCTGGCCAGCGGACTTCACCTCATGCGCTGCTGCTCAGCTGACCCGTCCCTGTCTGTGCCTCGGGATTGTCCCGTTTGAGGCCGAAATGACCTCAGTTTCAAGGTCACGGCCGCCGTCATCCCCAGTGGGACTGCACCTGGATATCCCAGTGTGTCTGGGTCTGTCACCCCTGATTTGACCTTTGTCCTCCAGGCCCGTAGGGCCCCCACAGGGTGGGGTGCAGTGTGGCGCCTGCGTGTCCCTCTCTCCATCAGTCGAGCGTCCCCGGGGAGCCAGGCTCTGTCCCCCACCTCTGGTGTCCCACCCGCTCGCCTGACGTGGGTCCCCAGGTCCCTTGTTTAAACCACGGGTGACGCACGGCAGCCTCCAGGCCTCTCAGCAGCCGTGGGGCTGGGCCCGGCCCTGTCGCCCAGAAGACCTGACCCCGTCCCCAGGGCCCGGCTGTGGTAGCCGACGCCTGCCTCTGCCCCCTCCTCTTGGGGGTGTCCGAGGACGGGGTGCCCGGCGGGCCACTGCGTGCTGTGAGCCCGTCTCCCCAGCCAGCATGCATGTCGGCCAGGCCGGGTACGACGCTCGGTGTCTGTGGACTTTTGGGGTGCACAGCCATCCTGAGGGGGGCACCGCTGGCCCCTTCTATGGGGGAGGCTGCCTTCGAGGCCCGTGCCTGCCCCACGCACCTCCCCGCGGGCAGTGCCAGCTCAGACAGCCCCGCCAGCCTTCACCGCGCCCCCCTGGCGTCCCCGCTGCCCTCGGTGTGGAGGCTGACGGTTACGGAGAGCGGGACTCGGCCACGCTTGTTGGTGCTTATCACCGCGTTTAATCCTCAGAAAGCCCTCGCGAGGTCCGCACCGTTGTTACCGCCGTTCTCTGGTCGAGGGGGAACTGAAGCAGAGCTTGAGCCTGGGCAGCCCGCCCTTGGCCGTGACACCTGGGGTCATCTCTCACCCCAGGCCCCCCGCTTGCTCTGCGATCTCAGAGTCCCTTCCCTTTGTCGATCTGAAATCCTGGCCTCGAGTTGCACAGAACATGAGTCACCGTCCCTCCCAGCGGCCTCCAGGTGGGTGGTAGGCCCAGGGGACCAGAGGGCTCCAGGGGTACCCTGGGGCCACTGCATGGGGGCCACCTGGAGTTTGGTTTTAACAGAGGGCCCTGGGCCCCTGGGAACGTGCTCTCCGAAGGTGACCCCGAATGGATGGGGTGCGTTCTACCACGAGGTCAGGGCAGGCCCAGGAGGGCTGGTGCCTTCCCAACAGGCCGACTGCTCACCCTTCTGGAATGTTCTCTCTGCTGTTCATTGCCCAGTTATGGCCCTGGCCCCTCTGAACACACGCACACACGCACACAGTGAGGCTGGCTTCTGTCGCGTGAGGTGTCGGGGGAATCCAGGCTGGGGGCCGAGCGTCTTCATCCTCTCGGCGACCGAGAGAGACGCGTCGGCGTCTGTCCTCGGCTCTCTCCATCCCCGCGGAAGCCGTGCTTTTCAGCTGCTGAAGCAACGGTTAAGTGGCGTGTCACCCTTTGTCTCTGAATCGCGCGGTTCAGGGGCGAGGCGCCTCCTCGTCTTCGGGTACCCTCGGAGGGCATCCTTGAGACGAGCTGTCTTTTTGGATGTTGCTTGACGATCACTCAGGGATTAATCTCTTGGCTGCGAGGTTGCTAGGCTGGTTGCTAGGTAACCGTGACTGGGGAGCAGGTTTCGTCAGGCTGGGCCCCACGGGGATGGCGGGATGAATCACCCGTTGGCGGCGGCGGCAAACATCTCGGCTCCCGAGGAGGTTGGCGTCAGGGAGGGAAGCCGTCGTCCCATTAACCGGAGGCGTGTTGAAGCTGAGAATAAACAGAGCTTTGGAATCGTGTGTCCGGGCTCACCCAGGCAGAGCCGCGTGTCGGGGTGATGCCGGGGGCTGCTGCCCACCACGCTGTCCCCCATCTTGGATAAGAGAGGGGCCATAATGGGGCGGATTAGAGGCAGGTCCTGTCAGGACTCTCCCCCACCCTCCGCTCTTTGTGGCGGCCTGTGGCTCGCTTTGTGTGCTGAGGGTCCTGGTGAGCAAACCACACCCCCGTCACCCATCGTCACCCGTCGCCGGCGGAGCTGTCACGAGACCCCCAAAATTGGCTTTGGGGGTGAGCAGTCTTTCAAGGTCACCGCAGCTGGGAGCACCACGGTGGTCGGGATGGTCCCAGCTGTTGCTGCAGTGGAGGTGTCCCTCTGCCTCCTGTCACAAACGGTTCTGTGGGTGGCTTGCCTCTCTGTCTCGTGTCCTTAATGCCCTTGAGCTTCCTGTGCACGCGTCTGTTGTCCCCTGTCACCCCCCAGAGTGTCTCAGGACACATCTGTTGAATATTCATGAACGGCGACAGCACTTGTGGGCATTCAGTGCTGGGGGAGGTCTTCCTGTGTCCCCCGGAGGTTGGGCACCCCTCGCCCTCGGCCGTGGCCTTGTGGCCTTCGGCCGCCCGGGGTCGAGGTTGGGGCGCCCACGTTTTCTGGCTGGCGGTACAGCGGGGGCTTAACCCGGGGCCAGGCGACACCTCCGTTGAGTCATCTTGGGGGGGAGTGTCTGTGTGTTCACTTTTCTGCGGTTATGAAAATATTTAGCGCCGTGAGCACTTGAAGATGTCAGGATTCATCTCATTTGCTCAAGATTTTTTTTTTTTT
>PVKZ01004835.1:0-68491 GCA_004027375.1 Macroglossus sobrinus
ACATTGTTAATGGTTTGGACACTCAATCTGTTTTTATGAAAAACATACTTCATTATATCCAACAATGGTTCTTGCCTTAAATTGCATCCACACATTAAATAGCAGTTTTCTACTGGCTCATGTTTCATAGTTTATTAATTTATCTTTTTACTTTCATCTGTCTATATGTTTAGGTTAAAGAAGTGTCTCATTAAGACAGAAGTTATATTTAGATATAAGATTCGGAATTCAACTAGAAAATTATTCTGTTTATACTGAATGTAACTTAAATAAATTATTAAATAAGTATTATTTACATTTTTATTTATAAGTACAAATATATAGTTATAATTAATTATTAAGTATGATATAGTTATCTTTTAATTGGAATGAACACCTCCATTTTTGAACTCCTCCTTTTCTTTTTCTTATTTTTCTTAATAAATATTTTATTTTCACTGTGTCCTGTAAAAACTTGTTGATTTAAGATTCTTTAAATATTCTTTTATTAGTGGTCTGCATTTTACAGTATACATTCTTTACTCATTAAAGTAAAAACATTAATATTTCTGTACTCTCACAAACAGTGAAAAGACCTATCTTCTACTTTTATTTACTGCTTATATAGCATTTGCTTTCTTGAATTCTAATACAAATATTTATTTTAAAATTTGAAACCATATCATTATTATTTTATCCACTCAATATCTACATAGAGAGACCCACAAAATGTGTTTTCTGCAAGTTTTCTCTTTGTACATTTAAGTTTTCATCTAGAATAAGTGTTTCATCTTAAAACACTCTTAAATATTTTCTTTAGTTAGAATTAATAATTCTGTTCATTAAAAAATATTTCTGGAAATTAAATGCATTTTGCTATCATAGTAAAAGGATATTTTCAACTGTTATTGAATTTAAATTTTGTTTATCTCTCTTAAGTCACTAGGTATTAAGAATATAGAAATATTCATGCATACCAATATGTGTATGTTTATACATACATATAAGATATATATGTATATATACACACATAAACACACTAAAGATTAAATTATAGCTACTTGATATTATAGATTTACATGTGGCAAAGGACATTATATATATACACGCACACACACACACACATGCATACACACATACATATATATATATATATATATGCATACAGTTATTTATATATAGTTATTTTATTGAGAATATCAAAGGGAATGATTATAGAAATAAGTGTATCAATTTTTAAAAGGCAACATTAGAGCTTTACATCTTTTGTCATCATTAATAAATAATCTAGTTGTTATAGTTCTATAATTTTGTAATATAGAAAAATAAAAAGATTACTTAATTTGTGAAAATGTAATGTTTCTTGAAACAAATTGGAAACACAATATACCAGAATATATGGAATACAGCAAAAGAAGTCCTAGGAGGAAAGTTTATAGAAATAAATGCATAAATTAAGAAGCAAGAAAAAGCCCAAATAAAAAATCTAACTCTATGCCTTAAGTAACTAGAAAAAAAACAAACTGAGCCCAATGTTAGCAGAAGTTTGGAAATCATAAAAATTAGAGCGAAAATAAATGAAATAGAGAACTAAAAAAATAGTAGAAAAGATTAACCAAACCAAACTGAAAGTTGGTTCTCTGAAAAAATTTAAAAAATTCACAAACTGTCAGCTCGACTCAGGAAAAAAGAGATAGGACTGAAATTGACACAACTATGAATGAAAGAGGTGGCACAACAACTGAAACCAAAGAAATCCAAAGGATCATTTGAGGCTACTATGAACAACTATATATCAAGAAAATGGACAACTTAAAAAGAAAAGAAAGTATTTTAGAAAGATACAACCTACCAAGACTTATTTAGAAAGAAATAGAACATTTGAACAGATTAATTATTAGTAAGAGAATTGAAATAGTAATGAAAAACTCCCAATGAAGAAAAACCCTGCACCATATATCTTCACTGGAAAATGTTACCCAACATTCAAGAAGAATTAATACCAACACTTCTCAAACCCTTCTAAAAAACTGAAGAGGGGTGAACACAGCCAAACTGATTTTTTGAGGTTGGCATTATCTTGAAATAAAAACTAGAGAATGGGACTAGGAGAAAAGGGAACTACAGGCCTGTATATCTGATAAATGTAGATGCAAAACTTCAAATAAAATACTGACAAACCTTTTTCAATAGCACATTAAAAGGATCATTCGCCATGATCAAGTGCGATTTATACCTGGAATGCAAGGATGGTTCAACATACACAAAGCAATTAATGTGATATTTCGCATTAACAGAATAAATGAAAAAAATTATGTGATTATATCAATAAATGCAGAAAAAGAATTTACAAAATTTTAACATTTGTGATGATAAAAACTCAACAAATTAGGCATGAAAAACTACATATCTAAACAGAGCAAAGGCCATAAATGACAAGTGTACAGGTAACATTATACTCAAAGGTAAAAGGACAAAAGCTTTTTCATCTAAGGTCAGAAACAAAATGAAAGTGTCCACCCTCACCACTTCTATTTCACATAGTATCAGAATTCTTAGCTACAGCAACGAGGCAGGGAAATGAAATAAAATGATCAGAAATGGCAAGGGAAAAGTAAAATCGTCTTTAATTGCAGATGATATAATTTTACATTTAGAAAATCTTCATGGTGCCACCAAAAGTAAGCTCTAATGAATGCATTCAGTAACATTGCAAGATACAAAATCAACTACCAAATCAATAATAGCATTTCAATACACTAACAACGAAACTTCCAAAAAAGAAGAAATTGATTCCATTTATAAGAGTATCAAGAGCAATAGAAATATTTGACTATAAATTTAACTGAGGTGGTGAAAGAGTTTTATACTGAAAAGTACATGATATTAATGAAAGAAATTAAACACATAATTAGATGGAGAGGTATTCTATGTTCAGTTATTGAAAAAATTAATATTGTTAAGTTTTAATACTACACAAACCCTTCTATAGATTCAAGGCAATTTCTATCAAGATTCCAGTGGTATATATTAGAGACATTTTAAAAAACTAATAAACTTATAGGGAACCACCAGAGACCTTCGATACCCAAAAAATTTGAGAGAAAAGACAAAGCAGGATGTATCACACTTTCTTATTTCAAGCTGAACTGTAAAGCTGTAGTCATCAAACACTGTATGATTGAATAAGTAGAATCTAAAACCAACAACAGAACAAAAGAAATACCTAGAAAATGATGTCAGACTGTGGTCACCAAAGTGTGGGGATATAATATAGGGAATTACAGGAAGGTGACCAAAAGGTACAAAGTTCAGCTATATAATAAATTAGTACTAGGGAGCTAATGTACAACATAATGGCTATAGCTAACACTATTGTAGCTCCCCCGTTGTCTGCCGAAGATACATTACAATACCCCAGCACATGCCTAAAACCATGAATAATACTGAACCTTATATATACCATTTACCCTATGCATACATACGTATGATAAAGTTTGTTATAAATTTGGCATAGTAAGAGATTAACAATAACTAAGAAAAAAATAGCACAATTATAACAATATACAGCGATAAAAGTTTTGTGACTATGTTCTCTCTCTCAAAATATCTTATTGTACTGTACTCACCCTCCTTTTCTTGTGATACTGTGAGATGATGACATGCCTACATGATGACATGAAGTGAGGTGCATAACATAGGTACTGGGACATAACATAAGGCTACTAGTGACTTTCTGTTTGTATGTCAGAAGGAGAATCATCTGCTTAAGATGATGCTGGATCATCAAGCCATATTGATAACAATGGTTGAATGTCAGAGGTAGATAATGTCAGTGGTTAAGGATCTTTTATAGTTGACGGTATTTTTGCCACATACTTTGTGAAGAGCATCAAAAATTTCTGTCTTTCTTTTGAACTCATCAGAGTATTGCTGCAGAGTTTGAAACCCTTTGCTGATCATCTGGGTGACTTTAAAGCTGCATTCTATCTGATGATCTTGTTCCATAATTTTTGTAAAATAAAGGCACTTTTAATACAAGCACTGTGATACCAAAACAGGCTATCTGATAACTGAGACTGCTACTATGTGAGTAACAGGCGAAAAGTACCCACATTTTGGATACACTGAAAAAAAGGGATGATTTGAGTCCTTGGTCGAACTGAGGGGGGCAAGGAAAGATTGTACCAAGCAATTCAGAATGGAGCACGTTTTAAAATGTATGAATTGTTTATTTCTAGAATTTTTCATTTAATACTTGGGTACTGCAGTTGACTCTTTTTAAGTGAAACCATGAAAAGCAAAATGTGGATAAAGGGGAACTACTTTATAGTAAAATTAAGACGGTAAATCTCATCATAAAAAAAATTTTTCTTTTCTTTTTTTCTTTTTTCTCTTCTTTTTATAGTATCTATATGAGACAATGATGCTAGCTGAACCTATGGTGGTAATCATTTCACATATATGTAAATCAAACAATCACGTTGTAAAGTTTTGTTTCTTTTGTTGCTCATGTGTCTTTCACTTGTGTTTTAGAAGTCACTTTTTTCTTCTCTTTCCATTTTTTGGATAAGGGGAAACATTTTAATTACCTTTGTTACCCACTATATAGACTTGGGATTTTGTCATTTACAACAAGTATTCCTATTAAAATATGATAAATAGTTGTCATTGTAAGATGAGTCAAAAAAATATAATTGTTGTGTAATAGTTCAATCTCTGCCATGGTAATATTGTTCAATATCGCTTTTAATGTACTATGCTTCAAGAGACATTATTTTTATCAGGCGAAATCTAAATAACTTATTTCACAATCATAAGATGAATAAAACATTTTTGAGAATTTGGACGGAGATATTGAGAAAATAAATTTGGAAATTGCTGATCATTGTGAAAGTTGAAATTACCATAGCGTTGAAAATGTAGCAATTCTTCAAAATATTAGTGACAAATATCTTTAAATACTTATTGGTATGAAATTGTGATTTTAGATTTTTTTCATTAAAATGAAATGACATAATGAGAATAACAGGAAAAGAATTATGTAATTCAAGGATTTAGCAACCTTGCCTAAGAGTAGAATTTAAACATCTAAGATGCTCTCGCCAAGGCTTAAGTTTTCAGAGTTTGTGTTTGAGATGGAAGCAAATAAACAGAATGGTGGTCAAGTCTTTTGTCTCCTGATATCTTTTAGAATAAGACAACCATTTCTCAGAAGCACGTGACAGTGGACAACCTAAAGGACACATCACCAGCCAGAGTATCCTATATTTGGAGGTGTGTGATGAGATAAACTGTCATCAAAATAGCTCGAGTGTAAGAATTTTCTGTTCAAACTTTAAGTGACACATCAATGTGAAATCTACATTTTCCACTCTTACTTCACTCTGAGCCTTTTTGAAGACCACAGATATAGTTTGTTTACAAGAGTAACCTGGTCTCCCACTAAAGGATGCATGCCTTTCTGGCCTATAGAAGGTATGTGTCTCTGCTCTCCTGTTCCTCTATTAGCCCATCTCTCCTGCAGAGGGAGATTACTAATGCTGGATGTGATGCAACCTAGATACAATTAATATACAATCGAATCAAAAAGAACATTGTTATGCTTATTCAAATAATTCTGGGTAAAACTACAAAGAAAATATGACCATGTTGGAGGATTTCTTAAACTATTCAAATTCTTGCCTGTGGAGAATTATTCAAGTGCATTCACACATGCATAATTGGGTGTGTAAATTAAACAATTTAAAGTAAAATCCCATAAGAATCACAAGAAACAGTTACTTTTACATTTTTTAATCAGTACAGACATAAATATAAGTAACAGTTTATATTTAGCCTAGACTTTAAAGACAGATTCTTAAAATGAATTATTTGAATTGTGAAAACTATATTTACTGATACGTTTAATTAGATTAAGTAAAAGCAGTTGGCTGTTTTCAAAAATCAAGATGAGTTAGATCCCATGAAATGCTAATTTAAGCTTAATCATAAACAATCAAATGATTTTTTAAAAAATTAAAACACTGCAAGAAAAGATACCACTTTTATAAAGAGACTCTTGACTAATGAATTCTATTATAGGGTTTAACTGATATGAATTACAAATAATAACATGACAATTAGATAGGATAATAATCAGCATAACTCTTTGAGAGTTTATAAAAGCCATATTATATATTAATTGTCTTACATGCATTATATCTACATATTTTTATTTCCACTTTTCATTAGCAATTTAGGTAGCCAGACACCACGGGACTATTTAAAGGTCATATATTATAAATTTGAAAGCTGAATTTATTCTAGAACTCGGACACCACAGAGCTCATTGACTGAATTATTAAATTATATTGTTTGAGTCATTACCATAGTTCGCAAAACTAAAGCTACGCTCACTGACTTGACATCCAGAGGATCATTTTGGAAGTGTGAAGCAAAAATATTCTTCTATAAATGATGTACGCATTCATTTATTATTACATAACTTATATCTTTTTCTTTAAATCAAATGCCAGTTTCTTGTGTTACAGAAATATCTTAACAATGTTGTTGTTTTTACATCAGTATTGTTTAGGTTTTGACTTCGTGTGTTAGTAGCATTTTTCAACATTTAAAATATTTCTCTAAAATTGTATAATTTCTCATAACCTCATAATCATTCAAAATAAAAGATCATTTGATAACAACTCTTTCTCTTTACTAAATAACTGTAAGTCACCAAATAAATTTTATTTAGTGCAGGAAATGACCATATGTGCCAACACTGCTAATCCTTCATCTTTGCACTCAGTCTTTAGCCATTATTTGATTTCAGAATTATCATAAATATTATGATTCCTTTTTTGAATACAGAATTTGAATTTTTAATACAGACATGCTAGTGGTATTAAAAGATTTCTGTAGAGTCTGACTTATATTGAGGATATTATTATGTGTGAACTTCTTTATTCCTCATTAATTTATTGCTTTTCAGTGCTCCTACTAATAATATATTGTCAAATGTAAAATATCTTTGAAAAATGTATTTAATCATGAGACAACTGTTTAAAGCTCTAAGGGTTTTAGAATATGATCTTTAGTTTTTCAACTGGGACATGAGCCCAATACTCACCCTTTATTTTACCCAGTTTTACTCTGCTATTAATCTCATCAGTGCATATACCATTTATTCTTCAGTACACTTACCTCACCACTCATCTGCAGAGATGAGTAACCAAGGTGTAGCCTATGCAGAACTGAATGTGGCCAAGTATTCAAAGGGACAGCAACCGAAACTTAAGAGTACAATAAGCTCCCTCTCAGTAAGTGAGCAGGAGATAACCTATGCAGAATTAAATCTTCAAGATGCTTCTCAGGATCTTCAAGGAAATGACAAGAAATACCACTGCAAAGGTAAAACATTTAACAGACACACAGTATAACTGTTCCAGGATGTGTAGAGATGTGAAAAGAGAATAGAAAATAGACTCACATTTTTTCATTTGTGAAGATTAGAACTTGAAGTTGGTTTACAATATTCTAACATGAATTCTCAGGACTAATTTTATACAAGCCTCATTGTAAGGTGCAGTCTTTGGCCAAGAACTCAAGGGGCATCATATATCCTGAAAATGCAGTGGTGTTTCTGAGAGGAAGATTACAATGGTAGATATGGATTGGGGGGGGGGGTTCAAGCTTATGTATACGATTCCCTGTGCATATTGGTTCTCTGTGTGTAAACTGTCTAAGCAATTGTCTCCATCTGTCCTTTCTCAGTGTTCCCATTTCTCTCCCTGCAGCTTTACCGTCACCTCCAGAGAAGCTCATTGCTGGGGTCCTGGGGGACTTCTGCCTTGTCTTGATGCCCACTGTGGTAGTAATAGCTGTTATTCCCTGTAAGTAAATTTTTAAAAGATTATAAGAAAACTTTTTCTTCGTTTAGAGGCACATCATCAGTGCCTCCAAATACTTTATAGTATTATGACATAGAACTCTCATTTTAATGTATGCATTTAGAGCAAATGTGAAATATTATTCTGATTAAGTCCAAGGTATAAATATCAGAATATTTGTAGAAAGTATTTTATAAATATGTGCACATATATACATATATATATATATATATATATATATACATACATACATACATACATATATACTCTGCTTTCATAACTCGAGACATGCTTTGTGAGACTAAAAGATCTTATTGAGAAATACAATATATCAAGGAAACTAATCGTATTTTCTTTGTGCAGATTAATTACAAACTGAAAAGACTCATGTAATTATAAATCAGATCATAAAACAGAAGTTTTCAATCCGCAGAAGCTCTACACCTGTGTATTTTCTCATAACTTCTCCTTCCTTGCGTAACCATTATTCTGATTTTTAATATTAAAATTATCTTGGCTTCATTTTGAACTTTATATAATGAGGATTATTCAGTATGCATTTTATGTGTGTCTTTTTGAAATCTCATATGACATTTTTGTGATTCATCCATACTATTGCATTTACCTATACTTTATTAATTTTCACTGCTATATTGTATATATATATATATATATATATATATATATATATATATATATATGATGTCTTTAATCTATCCTACTTGGAATATAGTTGTTTTAGTAATGTGTGGGTATTATAAATAATTATTTTATAAAAATCTTTATGTATTTTTAAAATTTTATATTAATAATTTATAAATTATATATAAATGCTATGCAGAAAATATATGTAATATAAATATTATATTTATAATATAATATTAATTTATAAATAAAATTATATTGTTATAACCATATATTTGTGTAATGATGTTGTTCTCTATGTGACAAAATAAAATAGCAGGGTCATAAATATATGAATAATTTATTTAATTATCACAACCTTTTTTATTTTATTGTGTAAAAATATATTTTACCTGGTAGTCCTTTATTCTAAAGCAGCACTATCAGGAATTTTAATGGTATAAGATTTTATCATTACATAAAAGTATTATTATGATATAAATAGGCATTTTTCTGATTACTATTAGACTGAACACATCTTTTTGGCTACTAATTGTTATGACATTCTCTTCTGAGAGAAAGAGAAGTGCCTGTTTATGTCTTTGCCCATTTCTCCTATATGCTGTCTGTCTTTTTTCTTCACAGCAGTTCTTTTTATCTTTCAAAATAAGCTTTTTATTAAATTTATAAGACATAAATAGCTTTTTTGACTCCATGACTACATTTTCACTCTCCTCTTGGAGTTTTTCAATGACCTGAACTTATTAAATGTTAGCAGAGTCCAACTTATCATTTTGAGTGTTAGTGATCATTCAAATTTATTTCAGAAATCAGTCCATGTTCATGAAGATAATCCCCTACATTACTCTCTAGGTTGTATCTTTTTTCTTTTTTTAAATTAATTTTTATATTTAAGTCTATAATCCATGGAGAAGTAATTATTTGTGGCTCTATACTTGTGACTCTGTGCAGTAGATGTTAAATTAATAGTTTTCTACACATTATGTAATCCATGGGTAATAATTTATCATGAAGATTATTTTTTCATGAGTAAGTATGTGTACATATATAATTCTACATATACATGCTCTCATCTGTTAATATAGAGATAATACATTTTACATATCTTTATAAAGATGAAAATATATATAATGTTTTGTGTATATAATATTATACACACACACACAGTATTCTCATTTTATAAAGAGCATATTTTTAGCATCTTCAAAAAACATACAATTATTTTTCTAGGATTATTTTACAGTCCTTTCTTTGAGAGCAGTTTTAGATTCACAACAAGATTTAGAGGACGGTGTCAAGAATTCCCATGTCCCCTGTTCCACACATGCAGAGCCTCCATTTTTATCAACATCACGGACCAGAATGGTACATTTGTTACTGAGCATAAAACTATAGTGATGCATCATATTCACCTAAAATCTATATTTTATCTGAAGCTTTACCTTTGGTGATGTATAATTATTTCAAAATCTATATTAATTTTTAAAAACCATGTATCTGGGTACATATATTACATTTTTAAACTTTTGTTTTCAATGAAAATAAATCACGTATAAATTAGAGAGGTAATATGAAGAGTCGTTATTTCTAAGTCTCCATGATGTGAATAATTTCACTCATATTTTCAAATTAATTGATTTATCTTTCTCTTGAACGTTGAAAATGAGGATTGAACAACCCAGGGTAGTGAGGTGTATAAAGGCAGATTGAGTCAGGAGTCAAAAACCAGGGGGACTTTGATTTAAAGACTTAATCATTTGTTGGTGACAGCCTACAAAGATGGCATTAAAGAAAATTATAAGAAATATTGTATGGTTAAAGAAGATTAGCAAAAGATGAATTCACTGGGGGCCAGGCCTGTTCCTTGAGGATGGGTTATTGACTACACTGCAAGCAGTATGGCTGCAGATGACTTTATGGCAGACTTTATGTTCACTGGATTGCCCTGGCATAGAACAGTTCCACAGTCTGCAGGCCGAAATAGGTGAGGATGGATCTCAGGCTGTGAGTGACATACAGGAAGATCTCCCTGCCACTGTGACAGCAGGCTGGAGGAGGGGGAGCTGAGACTGACACTGGCCACAGAAACTTGTTGGAGGGTGAATGGCACAGGACTTCCTGTGTGTGCACAGCTGGCAATTACACCACAGTGGCCAAAGGCAAGAAAACACCATGCAACCAGAAACAAGAGCCCATTCTGGCAGTGTCTCTCCAGTGTCTTTTCCTGACAAAACTTAACATCATGTGAGCTGACAAAGTAGAAAAGGGTGTAGGATCTAGCTCCATTGTCTCAGAAAAGACAATGCAGGACAGATTTGAAGCTGAGTAATTAATGACTTGTTAATTGACATTCAAGGTTATTACGCCGCAATTACAGGGTTACTATATAAAAGCCACTTGCACCTGCCCCACTTGCTCAGAGAAGAGAACCAAAATGTACCTTCTGAATCAATTTTGGTGCAGCATTATCGATGATTAGATTCTCTTTTTGGTAGGAACTGGCATTTTCATGGAGTATACTCAGTGTCCTTTGATATATTTTACATGTTGGGTTTTTTCCTCTACTAGATTTCAGATATTTTGGAAGGTATCTTATTTTATTGAATTCTCTATCTCCCTACTTGACACTATCTTAATTACTATTATTAGGAATACACTTAATGGAAAAAAATAAAGTGTTAAAAAATAAAAAAAGTTAAAAGGGTAAATATATTTGTGTAAATCCAACACAAACTAGTCATTGACAGAACTTGGAAAGAACCTTCATCATTTGGCCATGTTTCAGATATATTTTTACTGTAGTTCAATTACAAGAGGGAGAAATCTTACATTAAAATAAATTAATATTTTATATACACTTATATCTGTAAATGCAGTTTTTATATTCTCTGTATTTATTTCTTTTAGTCATATAAAGAAAGTGACATTCAACATTAATTTCATATATTATGTAAATAGTTGCTGTAGGTAATTGCTATAGCTGTGTTATAAGATTGCATTGCCATTTAAAAATAAGCATTCATTTCTCATTTACCTAGTTGTGGTTTGGCTGGCTTTCAGTTGATATAGGTTGTGCACGTATGGACTGTGCTCAAGACCACAGATTCAGTTCAGACCCTTTTTTGTATATTTAATTCTCTGAATAGTGGGCTACCTAGTACATGACTTTCTCATAGGAGAGATTAGTAGCTATCAGAGGGGCAAGCAGAACTGTGTTTCTCTATGCGTGGGCTCAGAGTTTATAAACTGTCACTTTCCCAACCTCATTATACTCTCAAAACAGGTCACATGGCCAAACTTATCATTAATTGTCTATAAAGTATACTCTTTTCTTAATGGTGAAAAGAAGGAAATGTAGATTCATTGACTAATAACCCAGAGTAGGTGGGTTATTAACTGTCACAGAAATAATTTTCTCATTTTGCTTCAGGACATAAATGCATTTGTTTTTAAAAAGATAATAATGGGAAATACATTTTTTTTTTTGGTATTCACTTAAATTTCCACCTAGGTTTTTGATTCCTTCTTGCCAAAAACATTGTGAGGTAATTTTGTATAAGGGTAAATATCACCATATAGCTGCTTTCACGAAGATCCTTGATCAATGCACAAAAGGAATGTCAACAGTATGACATAAAGTTGAAAAACTTGGCAAGAAAATTAGGTTACTTGTATGTAAATTCTGAATGGATGTTATTAGCCCTGTCACTCAGTTACTATAATAGTTGTGGTTTAGTTAGCTCTTCTGAAAAATATAATAGAAATAGTGTTTTAATCATGGATCCCCCGAGGAACATTTGAAAAGTGCTTGAAAAGCAGTTCTTGCCACATACATACTCACTACATCACAGTTATTTTTACTTAAAAACTTTATGCTTCCATATCATCACCTGTGACATCACGATGATAATGAGAGCTACCAATAAGAGCTACTCTGAGAAATATGTAATATAATGCACAAAGAGCTTTAAAACAAAGCCTAATGATATTAAGTTCTTACATTATATGATTTTTTTCATATTTTCTTTCCCAAATATTTAATAATGTCAGATTTCCCAGATCTGTGCCCTTAAATTTTCTTCTTTTACCTATTAAATCTTTATTGTATGAATATTTTGTTTTAGGCAGACATCAAAATTATAATCTGACTTAACCAAATTAATTATACATATCAAAGATATTTTCATTCAAAAAGACTGACAAATTCAATGCATCTCATGTATGGACAATAAATGAGAGTAATTTTTTTTTTTTTAACTAGGAATGCTTTTCCTTATTAGAACCAAGTTGCAGTGAGTTTTATTTTTCTTATTTGACAAGAAGTCCAGCCTCCTCCCCCAATGTATTACTTTGTACATATCTATGAACTATTTGTGGGGAGGGAGGAATTGAAGAAATTTTAAATGAAATTGTCAAGTTGGGTGAAGATAGCCCTTAAAAGCTCTGAGACTTGGGAACAAATGAAAGCTTTATAATGTCTCAAGGAATGAAGAGACTAAAATTCCCTTTATTTTTTTTAAAGTTGATGTTCCTCATTCATACATGTGTATCTCTTACCATTGAGAATGGAGAAAAATACATCACCCAGAAGCTATTTAATGAGTTATGATGAGGAATACCTGTTTTTATCTCCCAAATTATTTTCTATATATCTAAATACATGCATTAAAAAATGCTTAAAGTTTTAAATGTGTTCATAAGAAGCCATGAGAATTACTTGGTAGAGTGAGCCCCCAAAAAGAAGAAACTCCACCAGACATCAGTATAAGGAACAATATTAGGGAGATGCTAAACACGGGTGAATTTAGAACTGAAAGAGTCACTGAGAAGTCAGGGACCTATGGGTCAAAATGATATTTTTCTACTGGTCTAACTTTTGAGAGTGTAGGTTAGGTGTGAAACATAATGTGCTTGTAAGTCTGGTGTACAGAGAATTAAATAGTACTAACTTCAGTACTACTTTTAGGAGAAGATGGTGCCCTTACATATTTATAGTATTTGGAGCAGAGCAAAATACATGTATTTTGCAGGGAGCCAGTTTCTAAGGCAACATAAGAAGGACGGTCCAAATTTGTGTTCTATATTTATTAATTAGATAAATTTGTTTACCAGTAACTAATGAGTATAAAGTTATGAATAAAATAAGCCATCATCTTTAATAAGTGTTGCTCTTTCCTACATTTTATTAGACTCCTCCTTTAATTTTAACCATTGTGTGTTTCTGGTTTCTCCTAAGACAATATATAAATAATTAGCTTTGCTCCCTGAAAATCTCTGAACTGAATAGGAACCATACACTCACTAAGTCCATGTTTTTCTGTGTTCAAGGTTTATATTTTCCTGTTCTATTTTCTCTTCTGTTCCAAATTATGTATGTCAATGGAATCCAAGAATCCTTCTCAGAGATACTGGAATGAAATTCGATAACAATTTAATTACTAGAAGAGTAAAAGCATAAATACAGGAAAAGAATAAAATTCTAGCAACAGAGAAGCTTCTCAAAATTTAATAAACACTATAGAGATCATGAAGTTCCCAGAAGTATAACAATTAAAGATTACTGTCACATAAGTAAAGAGACATTTAAGTCCAGAGGAATTTTGACTTGTGCTTCTGATATGATTAAGTAAACTCCTACTGGATTATCTTATTATAACAGTTATAAACTCTGGACAAAATACATATACACACATGCACACATGCACAGTCCACTCTGGTGATGGAAGGGAGGCAAAGAGTTTGGGGAAAATAGTTCAGACTTTGAGAAACAAAATTCACAAAATGAGTTACCACTTCTAGTCTGAAGGCAAACCAAATTCAATTGGTTTTAGTTAGGCTAATGCTATTACAAACCTTCCTATATTTTCTATCTTAAAAACCAGAAGGTAGAGTTTAAAACAGCCTAAGCCACTGCAAAATGATGGTGAAATCCCAAAAGAAGAGAGCCAAAGAGTAGGAATAATAAACTTTGTGTATAAACTCTGTCACAATTACTAGCAGTCACCAAAATTGTCTTTATGTGGGAAAGAAATTACAGAACTGAGATTTAAGCTGTCAACCAAGACTGTCTTCAGTGCCAGTCCAACTTGATAAACTGTCTCCTAAAAAAACAATAAATATTATTCAGATAATCATAATTGAATCCATACATCAGAAGGAATCTAATAGTTAAAGTTACTTATATGGAGACCCAGAAATATGTGACTCTTCTCAAGAGAAATGATCATTTATTCATATCTTTCTTGTATTGTCTTTTTACAGCTTTTGAAATGTCTAGCCCTTGTTGGTATTTATTTTTTTAGTATGGAGATATATATGTGTGTGTGTGTGTGTGTGTGTGTGTGTGTGTGTGTGTGTGTGTGTGTGTGTGTGTATATGTACATATATGTGTAGGTATGTGTGTATGTATATATACATATATATATATATATACATATATATATAGTTTATATGTTTTTCTGAGATATTTATACACAGACTAATATTTTTTTCTTCACTATTGTTTTATAGCCCCAACATTTTAATTATTCCACTTGCCTACTAAGTGTAATCGGGCTAGCTGAGTTTGCAACAGTTAAATTCACTTTAGGGCTGAGGCGTGTTAATGTTTCAGATGAGGGGATTATGAACTTTACCCTGTTGATCTCAAGATGGACACTTTTGAGATGGAATACTAAGAGGCAATCATGATTTTTCTATAGCTCTTTTCTCTCTGTCACAAGAGCCAGCAGTGTTCCAGACACAGGCTACCCTGTAAAAATTGTGTCCAGAAGAGAAGATGACATGGGTAAGAAATGGGGCTATAAGGCAAGAGTATGAAATAAAGCTCTCTTGCTGCAGAAAGAAACTTTTGTTGATATAAGCCTCTGACGCTTTGGGATCACTTGTCCTTGTAGGGTAACCTAGTCTATTTGGAGATACAATGGTTTAAATGCTCCATTTGTCTTTTATTTCCTTTTGATTCTTGGCCAAGACAACCATGTTTCCCTGATTGTCTTTCTCAATAACTTTCCATGTAGTAATTTGTACTTTACAATATTATCTCCAATATATATGTGTGTAATATACACTTTTTATAAGCATATATATATATATATATATATATATATATATATATGCATATTTATACATATAACATAGGTATATAATCTCACGAAGATCCCTATCTGGTTTTTATAAGAAAACAGGCCTAACTATGCTGGCGAAACATTTTAACAGTAGTGACTTTTGTCTATTTGAATAGAAAAATAAAAGTGAATCAACAGATAACTTTTCCATTTAAAAATATTATTTCTTTATTGGATCAAGTTGAACAGATTTAGTACATACAGTCACTTCACTGCTCCTGTCATCTTTCTTGAAACTGTAGGAAAAATTTTACAAAGTACCAATTTCTACCAGAAAACAATATAAAATGAATACAGAAAAAATAAACTTTGTAAAATTACTTGACATGGTAAACAAGTACAATGGGATTCATAGGAAATTAATTTTATCATAAATAAAATTATAAACATCAATTAAAAGTTAATTTATAAATGAAATCAGTTAAATGACAAATATAGCAAATCAAACAGAGAGAAGAAATTTAAAATCAGCTTGAAGGTAACATATAATTGAAGTAGTCAGACGAATGCTTAGAACCATCTTCAGAGCAAGAAATTCAATACCTCTATAAAACTCTTCAATTTGCTGCAGTGATGATCTAGGCTATGTGGCCTCTTTTTGAGCCTAGAAAATGTTAAAAATTTACCTTGTAATTATGGCTTTGAGAGGAAGGAACTTTGGAATGTGTATTCTGACATAGACATGGCAAATTTTATGTTAAGTGTGGCATCGAAGGTAGTGTCTCACCAGTTATGACTACTTGGTTGTAGAGTTATGAAAATCCCAGAAAGCAGAATGCAAGATATTCACATACTTTGATCAACCACATGGTTACCCCACAATTTCAGTGTTGCTAGAGATAAGCTTCTTTTTATATTATCTTATATTATAATAAATTAGTAGAAATACTTCTTTGTGATGGAAAAAAGTTGTTCAAAGTTAAAGTTTTAATTATCAGCATAAATAGACCAACAAGAATCACCAAACTTTTGAGGAGAAAGTCACCAATCGAAATGATCAGGAGATTAAGTCTAAACAGAAAATTAAATGATCAAAGACAAGATTTAAAAATAAAAATAACCAGATTACTTGGGTTGTTCTTGGGAAAATAGTGGCTTCTGTATCTATAAACTCTTGTGCATCTCAAGATGTATGCTCTGATATAAAAACAACACTAAGCAGCATCACTGTGGTTGAAGTTTCTCAGAGCTGCTTTATACTTCAGAGCTATTCGCCTTCGAAGACAAATAGAGAGGTAAGAAGCAACGTGTAGGGGATGGGGATTCTTCTTGAAACCACCAGGTAGACAGATTTCTTGGGATGATGTGGAAAAATATGAATATGTAACTATTAATGTAAAATATAATTATGAATGTAAAGTAGAAATAGAAAACTTCTGAAGAGTGATTGAATAACAGACCAGAAACATCTAGGAAGAGAAGTAAGTGGATTGAAAGAGCACTAGACGACAAGAGAAAACAAAGTAGAAACTATAGAAGACACTAAGAGCAAAGGGTAAAATTTCATCAAGAATGACAAGATATGAAAAAGGAGAATATGTGATGTGAGAAGAGACCACAGCTGATTGTATTTGGGATTGATAATGCATGTGATACTCAGATTCAGGAGTGTAATTCATCACTCTCAGCAAAAAAATATATCTAATAACACCTGGTTGCATCATAGTAATACTATTTCTTATTGTCCTCCTCCTGTCTCCTTTAAAATCTATTACAAGTTGGATTTCTGCCTCAATAGCCCATTGGAACTAAACCCTATATTGGAAATCCAATAATAAATTCTCATTTTACTTGAATTAGCAGCAACCTTAGACAAGGTGGATCACTCATTCACCTTGGAAACTGGTTCCTCACTCGGCACCAGGGCAATACTTTTACTTGGTTTTCCCCCTATGTCATTGCTACTCCTTGCAGTCTTGTTTGCTGGTTTCACCTCTTTCCCTTTACCTCTTCCCATCTGAATGTCACAGGGCTCAGAGCTCCTACTTCCCCTTTTTTATAGCAACATATATTTTCTGCGTGATATTATCAGTCTCTTAGTTTTAAGCACAAATATTATATTTTCCAGGCCAAACCACAGCATTAACTCAGGACTTAGACATCTGAGATCCTATTCCACAGCTCTATTTGTATGTTTAACAAAAAAAAATTATATTACCATGTTCATCCAAAAAGAAACCCGTGATTTCTCTATCCCACATCTCTGAGTTCTTTTTCAACTTATTAAATAGAAACACATTTTCAGTTTAAAGGCAAAAATCATTTTTACTCTTGACTTTCCTCTTCCCTCTCTAGCCACATTTTATGTTAGAGTCCTGTTAATACTAATGTCAAAAGAGGCCAGAATCCAACCATTATTCATCATTTTCACTGTTTACCCTGGTGCAAGCTACCATCATGTCGAGCCTGAATTATTTTGAGTGTTCCTGTTTTTGACCTCATTCTGTATTCCACTTCAGCAGTTAAAATGACACCATTAAAATATAGTCAGAGCATGTTTCTCATCTTTTCAAACCCACAAGTGGTTTCCATGCTTCCCAATGAAGAAGCGAAAGCTTTCCAAAGTCTGGATGATCTGAGCCTGTTACCTCTTTCATCTTATCCTCTAAGATGTTTCTAGCACTTGATTCTCCCCCAACCTCAACCCACTAAGGTGCCTTTGCAGATGTGATTTCTTAGTCCATGCCCATGAAAGTTCATAAGCACAAATATATGACACTTTTCTCTTTGTACTTGTGTATATCTGTGCTTTTACATACGTATGCTATTTTCACTATATTCAAGGATTAATTTTCATTCCCTTGTTGAGGATACACCAGACTCTCAGAGTGCATGCACCAACAAGAATCCCTTCACTCAGGCATGCTTCTGCAGGAGGAAATTTCACTACCTGTTTGCTCAATTAAAATAGCTCTTCTCTATTTTTTTGCATTATTAGTTTTCACACCAACTTCATGTTTTTGTCCAAATATTATATTCCTGATGAATTTCAGTTGAATGCCAGTTCCTTCCCACAAAAGGCGCTTTCTCTCATATTTACTGATTCTGACAGTTTAGGAACAGAGTGTGAGGCAGATGAGAGAAAAGAATAACTAGAAAAAAAATGATGAAATGCATGATGAGTGAACATGATACTTAGAGTAGATAACTTTCTTTTCAGTAATTATTCCCAGACAATTTATTTTAGGGTCTTTTGCACCACAAAGCAGTTGGTTAAATGTAAAAACAGTGGTCACTTTATTGTTTCTATCTTCAATGCAGCAATGGAAATATCTTTTTGATTCCATAAACACAGTTTTGCATTTTAATAGTTAAGGAAATTGAAATCCAAAGCTATGAAAATCACACTTACACCTTTAAATGATTCAGGCTTTTTTCTCGCAAAATATAAAAACATCTGCTAACCTGTTTTTTTCATATGAAGCATATGATTCACTAAGGCAAAGTTGTTTCTCTTCATTAGTGTTAATGAACTGCATGTTTTTAAGACTCTATACTTTCATCCGATCCTTTTCTTACCTCAATTGTACTTCTCAGAATATAACAGGTAATAAGTGATGACATTGTTCATAGTGCTTTTAAAAGTTGCATTTAAGAGTGGGATTAAACCATATTATAAAATTTTCTTTTAGAACTTTTTGTATTCTGCATGTATATATCAACTGAAAAGTTTCAATGCGTGCTTTATTTTGTTACCTTTTTCTCCCTTAGTTGAGAACATTTAGATTCTATCTCACAGTAAATTTCAATTATACGACATGAAGCAATTCACTATAGTTACCACGCAATAAATTAGATCCTCAAGCCTTATTGAGTTTAAAACTGAAAGTTTGCCCCTTTTTACCAACTTCTCCCTATTTTCTCCACCCTGTTACCCCTGGAGACCACTTTTCTACTGTCTGCATGAATTTGATTTTTTTCTAATTTAATGTATAAATACCATACATTACTTGTCTTTTCTGTATAACTTATTTAACTAAGCAAAATACCTTAAAGTTCATCCTTGTCATAAATGACAGAATTTTCTTGTTCTCTTATCTGAAAAATAATCTATTGTGTATGTTTTTGGATAGTATTTTTTTATTCATTCATCCATTGAAAAAACTTCAGTTGCTTCCATATCTTAGTTAATATGAATAATCCTGCAATGAATATGATTATCTCTTTTTTAGATATATACCAAGAAGTAGAGTTGATAGATCATTTGCTACTTCTAATTTTATTTCCTTAGGAATGATAAACATTCCTCTTTTCTTTTGATACACGAGAAGTCAGTTGAAAAGTATTCTATCTAATGCACATTAGGTAATTCTGATTTCATGTTGTTTTTTTTTCTTTGATATTAGTGTGTCATTTAATTTGTGCACTTGAAGTATACTTTTTCTGCTTTCTTTGTTTCCTCCTATATAGTGAGACTAGTGCTTCTGTCAATAAAAGTATTTCTATTAAAATACAGATAACTAGTTATGGAGGAGGAATTAATGAATAAAATAATAAATAGAATTTAATATTTCAATTTTTTTCTTTGTGATATAGTTTAATGTTATTTTAATGTTTTATCTTCCACAGAGACATTGATATTACCAGGGGAAGTATAAATCACTTATATCTAATAGTAAATTGAATGTAGTGATTTTTAGTATGAGGGCAGAGAAATTAGGAACATAAATTTGATTGTTGTGACAGTGATAATGAAATTGAAAATATAGTAATTCTTCAGAATATTAGTGATCAATATCATTAAATACCTATTGTTCATGGGATTATGATTTTAGAATTTTTTCCTTGTAATAGAAATGACATGATGAGAAGAAGTATGTAATTCCATGATTGAGTAATCATGACTAAGAATAGAACATAAACATGTAATATACTCTTAACAAGGCCTGGGCTTGTGATGAAGATGGAAGCAATTTAACAGCATCATGGCCAAAATTTTTGTCCCCAGAAATCATTTAGAATATGAAAATAATTTCTCAGAGCACTTGCCAATGAACAAAGTAAAGGAACTCAAAGTCTCCTATAGTCTATGGTTGTGTGACGAGATAAGCTGCCTTCAGAATTTTTGTACCTCAAGTACAAAAATTTCCTGTTCAAACTTTAAGTGACGCGTTAATGAGAAATCTACATTTTTCACTTTGCTTCACACTGAGTCTTCACATGCAGGCTGTGAAGACCACAGAAATTATAGGAGTAACCTGGTCTCCCGCTAAAAGATGCACACCTCTCTGGCCTACAGAGGTATGTGTCTCTGCTCTCCTGTCTGTCTGCTGGCCCAACTCATTTAATGGTAAATTATAAATTCTATATGTAATACAATTGAAGTATAGTTAATATGCAATCAAATCAAAGAAATATGGGTATTTTTATTTGTACAATTTAGGGTAAAACAAGAATGAAATATAAAATATGTTTGAGAATATCTTAAAATGCTCAAACTTTAGCCTGTGGAAAAGTACTCAAGTGCATTCACACATGCATAATTGGGTTTGTAACGTGAAACCCCATAAGCAACATGACCAGGAAGAGTTATTTATAAATTTTAAAATGAATAAATATAATTATATGATTAATTACATATATAACCTTTTATATATGAAAAACGATTTTTAAAATGAATTCATCAAATCATGAAGGTCTAACATAGTTTCTCATACATGTACATTGATTAAATAAATGACCTGTAATAAAAATCAGGATGACATAGTCTCCATTAAATGCTTATTTAAAATTAGTTATTGACAATCAAAAGACTTTTTAGAAATTGAATAAAATATTGTAAGAAAAGATACCACACTGATAACAGACTCCTCTCTAATAAATTATGCTATCTTAATTGATGTGAATCAGAAATAGTAACATAGCAATTGTATTAAAATAATGATTAAGCTAAGTAACATATTATTGAGTGTTTATAAATGCCTGATTGAGTATTAAGTGTTTTACATGCACTGTAATTTACATATTTTTATTTCACTTTAGATTAGTAAACTAGCTTTCTAGACTAAGTAATTTTTAAAATTGTAAATTTCAAAGCCAGAATTTCTTCTAGAACTGCTGAGCCAACCTGCTAATTTATTATATAATTTATCTGTTTTATTAGATTTGCTTACACAACTAAAGCTACCCTCAGCCACTTTGGCAGACATAGGATCCTTCAGGAAGTTTGTACCAAACAGTGTTTCTTCATAAATGATCTAGACATTTATTTTTCATTTTACTCATATAAGTATTTTAAAAAATCATTTTATGTTGTGTTTTTTATTTATTATATATATTTGATAACTTCCATGTGTCATATAACACTTTTCAACTTATAAAATATTTTTTTAAATTTTAATAACTTTTCAGAACTCCACAGTTATTCAAAGTAAAATATCATTTGAGAACACCACATCTGTCTTTTTAATAAGTAAATGTGACTCAATAAAAGTAATTTAATGCAGACAATTACTGTATATGCTAATGCTACTATTTGCTCAATCAGAAAACTTTATCTTTAACAATTAATGATGTAAAAGTTATCATAAAAATTGGTGTATAAAAATTTTTTTCATACAATGTTTTCATTTTCACATAATTATTCTAAAACTGTTAAAATGTTTAGGTGAACTTTGACATTAAATTAATAAAGATATTATTTAGTTCTTTCCTAATTTATTAGTTTTCATTCCTTCAACCAATAATATCATGTCATACATAAAATATCATTTTAAGAACTATTATTCTGTCGTGAAACACTTATTTAAAGCCCTAAGGAAATTAGAACCTGACTTTCCTCTGGTCACCTGCAAAATCAGTGCTGTTACTTCTCACACTCCACCCACATCGACTCCACCCACATATCCTAGGGATCTTGTCAGTGTTCACACCCTTTATTACCAACTTGAGGACAGTTATCATAGAGCACTGTAACTGGCGTTACTGAGCTGAAGTGATGAATATTCAATGAGAAAACGACTCAGACTTGAATCTGGCTAAGGTATCAAGGAGAGAGCAAATGAAAGGTAAGGGCACTGAACACTTGGTTTCACTAACGGTACAGAAAATATCTATTCTATATGGAATTAAATCTTCAAATGCTTTTCAGGACTTCAATAGAATGACAAGAATGACCACCGTAAAGTTAACACATTGAAGAGACACACAATATAACTGTTCTAGGATGTGTAGCTGGGGTGCAGAGATGCGGGAAAAGAATAGTGAATAAGTTCACATATATTTTATTTGTGAAGTCAGAGTTGAAAGCTGGAATACAGTACTCCAATATGCGATCTGAGGACTGATTTTATTCAGGCATTGTTAGAAGGTGTAATTTTTGATCAACAATACATGAAGCATTATATTTCCTGAAAATTCAATGGTATATTCTGAGAGGAAGGTAACAATGGTACATCTGAGTTTGGTGTCTAAGTTTATATATATGATTCCCTGTGCATGTGGGTTGTCTGTGTGTAAACTGTTTAAGCAGTTGTCTCCATCTGTCTTTTCTCAGTGTTCCATTTCTCTCTCTGCAGCTTTACCATCACCTCCAGAGAAGCTCATTGCTGACATCCTGGGAGTTTTCCGCTTTGTCTTGATGTACGTTGTAGTAAGAATAATGCATTTTATTCCTTTTAAGTAATTTTTTGTAAGATTTTATGCGTACTCTTTACTTCAGTAATCATCAATGCCTTTAATCATTTCTTGATGTGATGAATAGAACTCTAATTTTAATGTACGCTTTTAAACTAATTGTAAAATGTTTTTCTGAAATCATCAAAGGTTTAAATGTCAGAATTATTGCAGAAAGAATTTTATGAATATGTGTACAAATATACATACATATCTATTCTGATTTCAAAACTCAAAGACATACAATAATAGATGAAAGATCTAATTGAGAAATACAGATTATTTCTTGAGATTGTTTAAATCAAATATTGTAAAAGTATAGTTTTTCTCTTTCAGCTTTCAAAATATTTTTTCCTCTTTATTACTTCATTAATTTTTTTTTGGTAAAATGTACTTTATCCCAGATTATTTTTTAGTAGTAATTACTTTGTATATTTTTTTAGCTACCATAATACTAGAGCAGAATGATTCCTCCCTGGTAACAGGAATCCAGAAAGGTACAGAATGGTTTTCAGACTTCGGATATTAGTAGTTTATACTTTGCCTCTAACTCAGGGTAGATTAAAATAGTAATAGTGTTTTTAAAAACAAATTATAATATTGGGTAATAGATATTCATCAATAATAATTAGAGGAGAATGTTCCTTCTTATGCAACAATATGAAGAAATATTCATTTTAAATCATCATGCCCATTGTTGCTGTTTGGCTGGAATTTCTTCCTGCTATTCTATAAGACAAAATAACTTTACTCTTCTAAAAGTGATTTTGTTCATTGACAATCAGGACATGTGTTAGAGGGATATTGTTGCTTATGTGTTAAGGGCACATAAATTAGGGGCTGAGAAGCTGACTCTTCTCTGTGAGTGTGTGTGACTGTGTTTTGTTTCATATGTACCAGCCAGTGAAGGTGCATAGATACGTAACGCACATATATGTTTATACTTATGCAAATGTAAATTAACTTTTACTTTTTAAAATTCAACTTGTTTTTTGATAATTTCTTCAGCATATCATTGTGGTCGTTGTCCAAAGGAGTGGTTTACATATTCCAACAATTGCTATTACTTTAGTACCAAAAGGAAAACATGGACAGAGAGTCTGACGGCCTGTGTTTCTAACAACGCTAAGCTGCTTTATATAGATAATAAAGAAGAAATAGTAAGATTTTAAATGTTTCCAACATTTTATTAAAATATTTTTTGGTCTATTAGATATTGTAGAATATATTCATATTTTTGTATACAATTGTAGTTTATCTTAAAGTCTGTTAATATAACATTGTTTTACACAGTAATCTTTCATTTATATTTTGTGTCATTAATGAACATATGATAATTTCCAGTTCTTAGATTTCATAATAAATTTTGCTATTTAGTTTTACAATATATCAAGACAACTAATCGTATCTTCTTTGTGCAGATTAATTACAAACTGAAAGACCCATGTGATTATAAATCAGATCATGAAACAGAAGTTTCCAGTCTGCAGTAGCTCTACACCTGTGTATTTTCTCATAACTTCTTCCTTACAAAACCATCATTCTGATTTTTAATATTAAAATTATCTTGGCTTCATTTTGAACTTTATATAATAGGGATCATTCAGTATGCATTTTATGTATGTCACTTTGCAATTCTATATGACAGTTTTGCGATTCATCCATACTATTGCATTTATCTGTATTTTATTAATTTTCACTACTGTATTATATATACATGATACCTTTAATCTATCCTACTCGGAATATAGTTGTTTTAGTAATGTGTGGGTATTATGAATAATTATTTTATGAAAATCTTTATGTACTTTTTAAAATTTTACACATATAATTTATATATTATATATATGCCATGCAGAAAATATATGTAATATAAATATTGTATTTATAATAATATGACATTATTATATAAATAAAATTATATTGTTATAATCATATAAACATATAATTATATTGTTCTCTATGTGACAAAATAAAATTGCAGGGTTATAAATATATGTATATGTCCAATTTATTTAATTATCACAACCTTTTTTAGTTTATTGTGTAAATATATATTTTACCTGATAGTCCTTTGTTCTAAAACAGCACTATCAGAAATTATAATGTAAGTTTTTATTATTATATAAATGTATCAATCATTACGATATAAGTAATGATTGAATACTATTAGACTGAATACTATTAGACTGAACACATCTTTTTGGGCTACTTATCGTTATGACAATCTCTTGTGAGAGAAAGAGAAGTGCCTGTTTATGTCTCTTGCCCATTTCTGCTATATGCTGTCTGTCTTTTTTTTTTCATAGCAGTTCTTTTTATCTTTCAGTTATGAACTCTTTAAAATTTATCAGATGCAAATAGCTTTTTTTGACCTCGTGACTTACATTTTCACTCTCCTATTGGAGTTTTTAAATGACCAGAATTTATTAAATGTTAGCATAGCCTCACTTATCATTTTGGGTATTAGTGATCATTCAGATTTATTTCAGAAATCAGACCATGTTCATGAAGATAATCTCCAGGTTGTATCTTTTTAAAAATGTATTAACCTTTACATTTATATCTATAATCCACTGAGAATTTATGTTTTTGTACCTCTGTACTTGTGACTGTATAAGATAGAAGTGAAGTTATTACTTTTATTATGTAATTGATGGGTCATAATTTATTTTGAAGATTATCTTTTCATGAGTAATTATATTTACATATATAATTCTACATATATATGCTCTCATCTGCTTATATAGATAATATATTTTATATATATCTTTATAAAAAATATATAAAATGTTATGTGTATATAATAGTAGATACACACACACAGTATTCTCATCTTATATTGGGGGATAGGTTCTAAGACCCCAATGGATGCTTCAAATCACAGATAGTACTGAACTTCATATACATGATGCATACATACATACCTATGATAAAGTTTAATTTACAAGTTAGTCACAGAAAGAGTTTAACAGGAATAACTACTAATAAAATAGCTACTAATAAAATTAATAACTACTAATAAAATTACACAATGTATTGTCATAAAAGTTACATAAATGTGGTCTCTCTCATGTCTATTTCAAAATATCTTAGTGTACTATACATTTCCAGTTTGAGGTGTGGTAGCAAAACTAACACAGATTTGTTTTTCCTTCACAATTTCACAGATAGTGGGTTATTTCTTACTATAGATTTTAGCAATCTCTGTATAAGATTTGTTTTCTTTTCTTATTAAATGAAGGGTTTTCACCTTTTCCCTTAAAGGAAGCACTTCAGTTTCTCTTTGGCATATTTGAATTGCCATAATCATTAGCCTTGAGCTTTGGTTCCCTTATTAAGTATAATAAGGCTTACTTGAATACAAGCTGTGAGACACTGCAGCAGTGGATCTGATAACCGAGTGACTAAGTACTAAGTGACTAACACTAAGAGGTGGAGAGCATGTACAGTGTGGTTTGATGGACCAAGGGATGATTCAGATCCTTGGCAGAAAGGAGTGGGACTGTGTGAGATTTCACCATGCTACTCAGAACTCCACCCAATTAAAATTTATGAATTTTGTCATTTTGGCGTTTTCTATATAATACTTTCAGATCCAGGTTGACCATGGGTATCTGAAACAGGGGAAATGAAACCAAAGATAAAGAGGGACTACTGTGTATAAATTACAGTCTACATAGCCTTCAGGAGTTTGAGTAAAATGTAGAAACCTTATCTCCCTTATGGTTCTTTACTGTGTCCATTCATAATATAACTGTCTTAAATGTTTTAACTACGTACATTGAGAATCACATGGGGGAATGCCTTTATAATATTTACAGTATTTAGAGCAGAGCAGAATATGTGTCCTTTGCAGGGACCCGGTTCCAAATGCAGTGTAGGAAAAACTGTTCTGTATATGTTCAATCATGTGTTCCAAAAATATATATTAGAAAAATTTGTTTACCGATAATGAGTATACAGTTATGGAAAACATTAGCCATTGTAATTAATAAGTGTTGTTCTTTCTTCCATTTTATTAGGCTCCTCCTTTAATTACAACCATTGTGTGTTTCTTATTCTTTCTAAAACAATGCACAAAAATTTAGTTTTGACCCCAAAGAAGCTCTGATTGCATAAGAACCATACACTCACTAAAAATGTTTATGTTTTTCTGTATTCAAGGTTTATATTTTTCTTTTCTATTATCTCTTCTGTTCCAAATTATGTATGTCAATAGAATCCAAGATTCCCTCTCAGAGATACTGGAATAGAATTCAATAACAACATAATTACTAGAAGAGTAAAATGCATAAGTACATACAAAGCATAAAATTCAAGCATAAGAGGGGCACCTCAAATTTTAACAAATGCTATAGAGATCATGAAGTTCTCAGAAGTATACCAAAAGTGACTTTTAGATAAGTAAAAAGATATTTAAATCTGGAGGAATTTGGATTTGTGTTTCTAGTTTGAGCATATAAAATCCTACTGGACTATCTCATGATAATAGTTATAAAATCTGGACAAAATACACACATATACATACACACCCCACCCTGGTGATGGGAGAGAGACAAAGAGTTTGGAAAAAATAGTTCAGAATTTGAAGAACAAAATTCTTAAAGTGAGTTACCACTTCTAGCTTCAAGACAAACCAAATTCAATTCCATTTAGTTTGTAAACATTAATACAAACCTTCCTGTCTTTCCTATCTAAAAAACAAAGGATAGAGTTCAAAAGAAGATGAGCCACTCTAAAATGATGGTGAAATCCCAAAAGAAGAGAGCCAAAGAATAGAAATAATAAAGTTGGTGTGCACACTCTGCCACAAATTCTACCAGACACCAACATAGACTTTATGTGTAAAAGAAGTTACAGAACTGAAATGAGATTTGCGTTGTCAATCAAGAGACAGTCTTCAGTGTCAGTCCAGCTCATTAAATTGTCTCCTAAAAAAAACAATTAATACTATTCAGAGAAATATAATTGAATCCATACTTCATAAATGATATAATATTTAAAGTAACTCATATGAAAATGCAGAAAAATGTGACTCTTCTCAAGAGAAATGATAATTTATCCATATCAGTATAAGGAACAATATCAGGAGAGAAGATGACATGGGTGAGAAATGGGCTATAAGGCAAGAGTACGAAATAAAGCTCTTCTGCTGCAGAAGCAAACTTTTGTTGATGTAAGCCTCTGACACTTTTGGGATTGTTTGTCCTCGTAGGGTAACTTAGTCTATTTGAGTGATACAATGGTTTTAAGTGCTTCATTTGCTTTTTATTTCTTTTTGATTTTTAGCCAAGACAACTGTATTTCTCTAATTGTCTTTCTCAATAACTTTCCATGCAGTCATTTTTACTTTACAATAATATCTCCAATATATATATTTATGTAACATACACAATATATAAATATAAATATATATGTAGTTATACATATAACATAGGTATATATTTTCACGAACTCTATATGGATTATATAAACAAAGGCATAGCTATGTTGGCAGAACATTTCAACAGTGGTACCTTTTGGCTATTTGAATATAAAAATAAAAGGGAATCAGCAAATAACTTTTTCCACTTAAAAATATTATTTCTTTATTGGATCAAGTGGAACAGATTTAGTGTATATAGTTATTTCATATCTCGTGCCATCTCTCTTGAAACCATAGGAAAAAATTTTTACAAATTAACAATTTCTACCAGAAAACAATATAAAATGAAAACAAAAATATATATTTTGTAAAAGTACTTGATATGGTAAACAAATACAATGGGATTCCCAGAAAATTAACTTTATCATAAATTAAATTGTAAAGTAATATTAATTAAAAATTAAATTATAAATGAAATTAGTTAAATGACAAATATAGCAAATTAAACTGAAAGAAGAAATTTCAGATCAGCTTGAAGGGAACATAATTAAAGTAGTCAGATGAATACTTAGAACCATCTTCAAAGCCAGAGATGAAATACCTCCATTAAACTCTTCAATTTGCTGCAGTGGTGATCTAGGCTATGTGGCCTCTTTTTGAACCTAGAAAATATTACAAGCAATACAGTTTGCTTTGTTATTATGGCTCTGAGAAAGGCACTGGGGAACGTGAATTCTGACATAGGGATGGCAGATTTTATGTTGTTTGACATAAATGACATTTTATGCTATGTTATGATCACCTGGTCATAGAGTCATAAATATCCCAGAAAGTAGAATACAAGATATTCACATACTTTGTCCAACTACACAGTTACCTCCACAATTTAAGTGTTGCCAGAGATAACTTCTTTTTATATTGTCTTATATTATAATAAATTAATGGAAATACTACTCTTGATCAAGAAATTTCAAAAGTTGAAATTTAAAGTTCCAACTATCAGTATAAGTAGACTAATAAGAATCATCAAACTTTTGAGGAGAAAGTCACCAAACGAAATGGTCAGAAGATTAAGTCTAAACAGGAAATTAATTAACCAAAGACAAGATTTCTAAATAAAACTGATCAGATTACATGGGAGGTCCTTAGGAAAATAGTGGCTATTGTACATGTAGTTGATTTCCTTTTCTTCTCAACAGGTACGCTCTGCCATAAAAGAACGACAAGCAGCATCACTGTGGTTGAAGTTTGTCAGAACTGCTCTATCATTCAGAGCTATTCACCATAAAAGACAAATAGAGAGATAAAAAACAAAGTGTGGAGAGAGAGGACTCTCCTTGAAACCATCAGGCAGACTGATTTCTTGCGATGATGGAGGGAAAATATAAATATGTAACTATTAATGTAAAATATGATTATAAATAAAAAATAGAAATAGAAACGTTTGGAGATGCTCTTATCCAGGGCCACTTAGGGTTTGGAAGTCACAGCCCAAAATTTCATATTGTGCGCACATGTTAAAATGACATGAAATCATGGTGTTCTTGAATTTTATTTATAAATTAAAAATATTTAAGTTTACTAAAATAGTAAGAGATAGAAAAGGACACAGCAAAAAAAATAACTCAGTTCCTGAGGTTTGGGTATTGTGGAGGTGTCAGAAAATTTGAAAAAGTCACAAATTGGAATTTTAGAAATGAGAACAAAATCATTTCAATAAAAAAAAATCTGCAGAGTGATTGAATAACAGACAGAAATATCTAAGGAGAAATGAGTGAAATGAAAGAACACTAGAACACAAGAGAAAATGAGGTAGAAACTATAGAGGATACTAAGAGCAAAGGATAAAATTTCATCAAAGAAAACAAGATAAGGAAAAGGAGCAAGATAAGGAAAAGGAGGATACGTGATGTGAGAAGAAACCATAGCTGATTGTATTTGGGATTGATAATGTAAGCGATACTCAGATTCAGGAGTATAATTCATCACTCTCAGAAAAAAGTACATCTAATTATCACCTGGTTGCATCACAGTAATACTATTTCTTTTTTCCTCCTTCCATCTCCTTTAAAATATTACAAGTTGGATTTTTGCCCCAATAGCCCACACAAACTATTCCCTATTTCTGGAAATCCAATAATAAATCTCATCTTACTTGAATTAGTAGCAACTTCAGACAATGTGGATCACTCATTTATCTTGGAAACCGGTTCCTCACTTGGCACTAGGGCAATACTTTTACTTGGTTTTACCCCTATGTCATTGCTACTCCTTTCAGTCTTGTTTGCTGGTTTTACCTCTTCCCCTTTACCTCTTCCCATCTGAGTGTCACAGGCTCAGTGCTTGAACTTTTCCTTTTTAATATCTACATGTATTTCCTGCGTGATATTATAAGTCCCTTAGTTTTAGGCACAAATATTATATTTTCAGGCTGAATCGCACCATTAACTCAGGACTTAGCTGAGATTCTATTCCACAGCTCTATTTGTATATTTAATAAAAAAATTCATATTAACATGTTCATCCAAAAACAAACCCCTGATTTCTGTATCCCACATGTCCTTCAAGTATAATTTTTTTAACTTATTTAATAGAAATACAACGTTTCCGGTTTTTCAAGACAAAAATCATTTGACCCTTGACTTTCTTCTTCTCTCTCCAGCCACATTTTATGTTAGAGTCCTGTTAACACTAACTTCAAAATAGGCCAGAATCCAACTATTACTCATAATTTCCACTGTTTACCCTGGTCCAAGCCACCAACATCTCAAGTCTAAAATTATTTTGAGTCTTCCTATTTTTGACCTCACTCTGTATTTCACTTCAGCAGTCATAATGATACCATTAAAATATAGTCAGAGCAGGTCCTTCATCTTTTCAAACCCACAAGTGTCTTTCCACACCTCCCAATGAAGAAGCTAAAGAGTCATAAACAGTACAATCCAAGCCCTGTTACCTCTTTCATCTTATCCTCTAACAGTGTTTCTCGACCTTGCTTCTTCCCCAACATTAACCCGCTAAGGTGCCTTTGCAGATGTGTTTTCATAGTCCATGCCCATGAAAGTTGACAACCACAGATACGCAACACTTTTCTCTATGTACTTTGTGTATATCTCTGCTTTCTACATAAAGTAAGGTATTTTCGCTATCCTCAGGGATCAACTGTCATTCCCTTGTCCAGGATATTTCTTCTGCTGAGAAGGCATGCTCTAACACTGCTCTCTTCACTCACTCTGCTCCAGCTCTCCCAGTCTCCTTGCTGATCCTCGAAGATGTCAGGCATGCTTCTGCAGGAAGAAATTTCCCTACCCGTTGGCTCAATTAGAAATGCTCTTTTCTATTTTTACGCATTGTTAGTTTTCACACCAACTTCATGTTTTTGTCCAATATTATATTCCCGATGAATTCCAGTTGAATGCCAGTTCCCTCCCCCAGATGGCGCTTTCTCTCATATTTACTGATTCTGAGAGTTTAGGAACCGAGTACCAGGCAGATGAGAGAAAAAATAACTAGAAGAAGAATGATGAAATGCATGACGAGTAAACATGATACCTAGACTCGATAACTTTTTTTCAGCAAGAATTTCCCAGATA
The DNA here is from genome assembly GCA_004027375.1 of Macroglossus sobrinus. Lineage (NCBI taxonomy): Eukaryota > Metazoa > Chordata > Mammalia > Chiroptera > Pteropodidae > Macroglossus > Macroglossus sobrinus. Next base: position 32,201 of record PVKZ01004835.1, read on the forward strand.
ATTTATTTTAGAGTCTTTTGCACAGCTAAGCCAGTTGGCTAAATGTAAAAACAGCAGTCACATAATTGTTTCTTTCTTCAATGCTGTAATGAAAATAATCTTTTTGATGGCCTAAATACACTTTTGCATCTTAAAGGTTAAGAAAATTAAAAACTGAAGCTATGAAAATCAAACTTATACATTTAAATTATTCAAGCTTCTCGCAAAATATGAAAATTTCTGCTGATCTTAATTGCTCATATGAAGGATATGATACACTTAGGCAAAGTTGTTTGCGTTGTCTTTTCTAATCTTTTTTGTTAATGAACTGCATGTTCCTTATTTATATATGTAAATATATTAAAATTAATTATTATTATAGCTTTCATTTAATTGGGATGAACACTATTATTTTTTAACTCTACCTTTTATTTTGTTTCTTATATTTCACAATAAATGTTTTTGTTTACTTTCTTCTATAAAAACTTATTAATTTAATAGGCTTTAAATATTTTTTGTTAGTGGCCTGCATTTTATAGCATACATTCTTTTCTAATTAAAACCTAATCGATTAGGATTTTTAGACTCTCACCAATAGTGAAAAGACCTACCATCTATTTTTATTCAATGCTTATGCTGTATTTGCTCCCTTGAATTCTAATACAAACATTTATTATAAAATTTGGAACTTTATCATTAATATCTTATCTGCTCAATAACCAGACAGATATAGGTACAAAATTTATTTTCTGCAAATCTTTTTTTCTGTATATCCAAATTTTCATCTAGAATAACTGTTTTATCTTTAGAAGACTCATATTTAATTTAGTTAGTAGAGTCAGTTATTAGCAGTTACATTAAGAAACAAGAAAAATCTCAAATAAATGACTCACCTCCATGCTTTAAGAAACTAGAAAAAAAAAGAAACTGAGGCTAAAGTTCGCAGAAGTTAGGAAATAATAAACATTAGAGCAAAATTAAATGAAATAGAGAAATGAAAGACAATAGAAAAGATTAACCAGACTAAAAGTTGATTCTTTGAAAAAAGTAACAAGATTCACAAACCCTCATCTTGACTAAGGATAAAGGAGATAGGACCCAAATTGACACAATTTTGAATGAAAAAGACACAACAACTGAAACCAAAGAAATTCAAAGGATCAATAGAGAGTACTATGAACAACTATATGTCAACAAATTGAACAACTTAAAAGAAATTAAAATATTCTAGAAACGTACAACCTACAAGACTGCATCAGGAAGAAATAGACAATATGAACAGCTTAATTACTAGTAAGAAAAAGGAATCAGTAATGTAAAATTCCCAATAAAGAAAAACCCTGCACCATATGGCAGCACTGGAAAATGTTACCAAACATTTAAAGAATTAACACCAACTCTTCTCAAACACCTCCAAAAAAACTGCAACAAGTAAACACAGGCAAACTGATTTTTTGAGGCCGTATTTACCCTGAAACGAAAACCAGAGAAAGGCATAACTAGAAAAGAAAACTACAGCCAATATCTCTGTTAAATGTAGATGGAAATGTCAAATTCAATGCTATCAAACCCAATTCAGCAGCACATTAAAAGGATCATTCATGACGATCAAGTGGGATTTCTACATGGGATGCAAGGATTGTTCAATGTGTACAAATTAATCAATGTAGTACTTCATATTAATAGAATAAAAGAAAAAATCTATATAATTATATCAATAAATGCAGAAAAACATTTGACAAAATGTAACATTTGCCATGATAAGAACTCAACAAATTAGGCATAAAAATGACATATCTCAACATAGCAAAGGCAATATATGGCAAGTCCACAGCTAACATACTCAAATGTAAAATGATGAAAACTTTTCATCTAACATCAAGATCAAGGCAAAAATGTCCACTCTCACAACTTCTGTTTTTATATAGTATTGGAGTTCTTAGCTAGAACAATCAAGCAATTAAAAGAAATAAAAAGAATTAGAATTATAAGATAGAATAAAGTTGTCTCTATTTTCAGATGACATGATTTTACATATAAAAAATCTTAATGACACCACCAAAAATTTTAAGATCTAATAAATAAATTGAGTAACTTTGCAGGAAACAAAATTAACATACAAAATCAGTAGTAACATTTCTATATGCTAACAACAAAAGTTCTGAAAAATGAAAAATAGTATCAAGAATAATAAAATACTTATGAAAACTGAGAAGATGAAAGATCTCTATACTGAAAACTACAAAATATTAATGAGAAAAATAAATAGAAAGGTTTTTCATATTTCTGTATCAGAAGGGTTAATATTGTTAAGTTACTAATACTACTAAAAACCATCAATAATGCAATCCCTATCAAGATTCCAATGGCATATTTTAGAGAAGTAGAAGGAAAAAAAACATATCTAAACTTATATGAAACCACAAAAAAGACCTTGAATAGCCAAGGAAATCTGAGAAAGAAAAACAAAGCAGGACATATCATACTTCCTGATTTCAAACTATACTATACACCTATAGTCATCAACATATAAGTAAATCTGATCACATAAGTAAATCTGAAAATAACTGCCAAAATAAAACAAAGTCATAGAAAAAAAATCAGATTTTTGTTGCCAAAGGTGGGGGGTAGGATAGGAGGACAAAAGTGGAGAAAGGTGGTCAAAAAGGTGCAAAGTTCAGGTATAGGATAAATAAGTACTCGGGAGTGTAATGTACAACATAATGACTATAGCTAACACTGCTATAGGACATATGGAAACGCAGATAAAAGGGAATTATTATATAGTAAAATTGTGAAAAGAGTAAATGCTATCAGTTCTTGTCATGAAGAAATTTTTTTTTCTTTATTCTTTTCTTCTTTGTTTTTGTTTTATTGTATCACTTCTGAGAAGATGAATGTTACCGGAACCTATGTTGATAGTATTTTGACAATATACGTTGTAAAGTTTTGTTTCTTTTGTTTCTCATGTGTCTTTAACTTGTGTTTTAAAAGTCTACTTTTTCTGCTCTTTCATTTCTGTTTTTTGAATAAGGGAAAACATTTTAAATTACTTTTGTTTTTCCCCTACATAGACTTGGGCTTTTTTCATTTACAACAAATATTCCTATTAAAATGCAACAATTAGTTGTCATTGTAAGATGAATCAATAAAAAATATAATTGTTATGTAATATTTCATCTCTGTCATGGTGATACAGTTCAATACTACTTAATGTACTATGCTTCAAGAGACATTATTTTTATCAGGCGAAATCTCAATAAGTTATTTCAGAATCATAGAATGGATAAAAAATTTCAGAATTAGGACATAAATATTGAGAAGGTAAATTTAGAAATTGGTGATCATTGTGAAAGTTACCATAAAGCTGAATGTATTTGTCAAAATATTAGTGACAAATATCATAAAATACCTATTGTTATAAAATCTCCTGCAGTTGGATGTGATGCAACCTAGGTACAATTAATATACAATCGAATAAAAAAGAACATTGTTATGCTTATTCAAATAATTCTGGGTAAAAACTACAAAGAAAATATGACCATGTTGGAGGATTTCTTAAACTATTCAAATTGTTACCTGTGGAGAATTACTCAAGTGCATTCACACATGCATAATTAGGTGTGTAAACAAAACAGTTTAAAGTAAAATCCCATAAGAATCACAAGGAACAGTTACTTTTAGATTTTTAAATCAGTACAGACATAAATATAAGTAACAGTTTATATTTAGCCTAGACTTTAAAGACAGATTCTTAAAATGAATTATTTGAATTGTGAAAACTATATTTACTGATACGTTTAATTAGATTAAGTAAAAGCAGTTGGCTGTTTTCAAAAATCAAGATGAGTTAGAACCCATGAAATGCTAATTTAAGCTTAATCATAAACAATCAAAAGATTTTTTAAAAAATTACACAAAACACTGCAAGAAAAGATACCACATTTATAAAGAGACTCTTGACTAATGAATTCTATTATAGGGTCGAATGAAATGAGTTAGACATAATAACATGACAGTTTGTTAAAAAAATAATCAACATAAGTCGTTATTGAGAATTTATAAAAGTCAGATTAAATATTAAGTGTTTTACATGTGTTATATCTACATATTTTTAATTCCACTTTCATTAGTAAATTAGGTAGCCAGACATCAAGGGACTATTTAAAGTTCATATATTATACATTTCAAAGCTGAATTTATTCTAGAACTCAGAGACTGCAGAGCCTTTTGACTGAATTATTAAATTACATTGTTTAAGTCATTACCATTGCTCACAAAACCAAACCTACACTCATTGACTAGACATCCAGAGGGTCATTTGGAAGTTTGAAACAACAGTGTTCTATAAATTATGTCTCCATTTATTCATCATTTCATAGTTTTATATCTTTTTCTTTAAATCAAATGTGTTTCTTGTGTTATAGAAATACCTTTAAAATTTTGTTGTTTTTTTTGTCAGTATTGTTTAGGTTTTGACATCGTGTGTCTGTAGCATTTTCAACATATAAAATATTTCTTTAAAATTGTAATAATTTCTCATTACTTCATAACAACTCATTCTTTTTAATAAATTATTGTAAGTAACCTATAAAATTAATTTAGTGCAGGAAATGACTATATGTGCCAACACTGCTAATCCTTCTCATCTTCGAGCACCCAGTCTTTAACCATTATTGGATTTCAGAATTTCATAAATATTATGATCCCTTTTTTCAAATACAGAATTTGAATTTTTAATACAGACATACTAGTGATGTTAAAACATTTCTATAGAGTCTGACATATATTGAGGCTATTATTATTTATGAACTTCTTTATTCCTCACTAATTTATTGTGGTTTATTGTTCCAAGTAAAAATATATTACCAAATGTAAAATATCTTTAAACATATATTTAATAACAAGACTCTTGTTTAAAGCTCTAAGGCATTTACAACATGTCCTTTAGTTTTTTCATCTGGGAAATGAGTCCAATACCCACCCATTACTCCACCCAGTTTTACTCTGCTAGGCATCTCATCAGTGAATATACCATTTATTCTTCAGTATCCTTACCTCACAGCACAGTCCCAGCATCACGCAGCTGCAGACATGAATAACCAAGCAGTAACCTATGCAGACTTGAATGTGGCCAAGTATTCAAAGGGACAGGAACTAAAAGCTAAGGGCACAAAAAGCTTCATCTCAGTGAGTGAGCAGGAGATAGCCTACGCAGAATTAAATCTTCAAGATGCTTCTCAGGATCTTCAAGGGAATGAGGAGAAATACCACTGCAAAGGTAAAACTTTTAATAGACACACAGTATAACTGTTCCAGGATGTGTAGCTGGGTTGCAGAGATGTGAGGAAAAAATAAGAGATATACTCACAATTTTTTCACTTGTGAGGATCAGAACTTGAAGTTGAATACAGTATTCTAACATGATCTCTCAGGAATAATTTTATTCAGCCATCATTGTCAGGTGTAGTCTTTGACCATTTGACCAACAACACACAAAGCATTATATATCCTGAAATGCAGTAGTATACTCTGAGGAAGATTACAATAGTAGATACAGTTCTTGGGTCCAAGCTTATGTATACGATTCCCTGTGCATGCTGGTTCTCTGTGTGTAAACTGTCTAAGCAATTGTCCCCATCTGTCCTTTCTCAGTGTCCTATTTATCTCCCTGCAGCTTTACCTTCACCTCCAGAGAAGCTCATTGCTGGCATTCTGGCGGTCATCTGCCTTGTCTTGTTGTCCAGTGTGGTAATAACAGCTGTTATTCCATGTAGGTAAATTTTTGAAACATTATTTGAAAACTTTTTATTAATAATCATCATGCCTTTAATACTTTAGATTATTGCATAGAACTCTCTTTTAATGTTTATATTTAGACTGAACGTGAAATACTTTTCTAAATTTGTCCAAAGTATAAATATAGAATGATTTTAGAACTGTTTTATAAATATATGTACATATATACATGTATTTATTCTGATTTTATAACTCAAAGGTATGCTTTAGGAGACTTGAAGACCATATTGAGAAAACAAGTTAATTTTGAGATTGGTTAAATCAGATATTGTAAGAGATGGTGAAATTTAGCTTTTAGCTTTATATTATTTTACTTTTTTCCTAATTTTTATTTGTAAAATCTATTTATTTCAGATAATTATAATTCTAAACAATAGATAAACCATTAAGCTAAAAAAATTATTATGATCGAGATTAATTTTTTAAAAGAATCACTTTAATTTTTGTAGCTACTGTAATATCGAAGAACAATTCACTTTCAATAACAAGGATCCAGAAAGGTACATATGATTTTCAAAGTTATGATAATATCCAGTTTTTATTTTGTCTATATCTAAGTCTAGGTAAAATGATAGATATTTTTTACAGGGAACATAAATTATAAGATGATCAATAAATGTTAATGATTGTAGAAGGGTGTTTCTTTTCATACAACAACATAAAGAAATACTCCTCTTAAAATATAATACCCATTGTTGCCAATTGGCTCAAATTTCCTATTGCATTAATGTGATAAGAGATAAGTAGTATTTTAATTTAATTTAATTTTTAATTTTTAATTAACTTATTTTTTAGGGTGACATTGGTTAAAGAGTATTTTTTAATATTAAAGAGTGTTTTTGTTCATTGACATTCAGGACATGTGCAGAATGAATATTTTTGTTTGGGTGTTTGCTTTATAAGGACACACAAATTATGAATGAGAGGTTGAACCCTCTCTGTGAGCATGTGTATGAGTGTGTTTTGTTTTATATGTATGATGGAGTAAAGGTGCATACATATGCTACTTACAAACATATTTATACTTATGCAAATCTGTAATTTAATTTTAATTGTTAGAAATTCAAATTGTTTTTGGATAATAACTCGTAATTTTTCTTCAGCATATCACTGTGGTCGTTGTCCAAAGGAGTGGTTTACATATTCCAACAGTTGCTATTACTTTACTACCGAAAGTAAAATGTGGACTGAGAGTTTGACGGCCTGTGCTTCCAAGAACTCTGACCTGCTTTATATAGATAATGAAGAAGAAATGGTAAGATATTAAACTCTTTATATCCTTTAGTAAAGGTTTGTTTCAGTCAATATTATACTTGTAGTATTTATCCATATTTTTGTCTATATTTGTAGTTATTTATTTTAAAGTCTCTATAATACTCCATCGTTTGACTTTAAAATATTTTATTTTTATACCAGAAACACACATGTGATTATTTCTCTTTCTTTTCGCAGAAAACTGTGTTTTAATAAATGCTTGTTTCTTGAAACACCTAAAATAAATTTTTTAATTTAGTTTTATCTTATATTAAGGAAACTAAACATATCATGATTGAGCAGATTGGTCACAAAGAGATTGGTCACAAAATTGAATTTTTAGTCCTCCGCAGACTTAGACCTATAGATCCTTTCATCTCTACTCTTCCCTCATCCCTTTACCACTGTCCTGACTTTTAACATTGCAAAGTCTTTGCTTGCTTTTGAATCTCAAATAAATAAAATCAAACAGTATGTATTTTTCTTACTGTCTCTTTCCACTTCCATTTAATATTGGTGCAATTCATCTATTTTATTGCACATACCTGCATTTTAATTTTTACTGTAGAATTATGTGAATATAACATTTTAAATTCCATTCTATGTGGTGACTTTGGTTGGGAAATGAAGTCTCCTGCCCTGAGGGATAGAGAGCCTTCCTGGGTCCAGGACTTTTAGTCACAGGATTCCCTTTGCTAGTCTAACGCCAAGCTCATCCCCTGGTGACTCTTTTGGGGAAAGAGAAGAACTTCCTCTGGCTACTTTTGTTAAAAGGTGTCCTGGTGGATCACCCTGCGGGCTTGCCTGTTGTTGCTAGGTAGGATCCTTCCCTAACTGCAGAGGAGGACTGGCTTCCCTAATCCATTCTTTTTGGTAGGTTGGGTATTGGGAAGCAGCAGGCCTAGGTCACACTCTTCTGTTGGGTGGAAGATAAAAAAAATTATGTCACTCTGTTTTCCCCTAATCTGGGAGGGACTAAACCACTTTCCCTTTCTCTTTCCACCTTTCAGAGTTCTCCTTTAGTTGTATATGTCATGAGTTCCAGAATTTGTAGTTGTATTTAGTAAGGAGTAGCAGAGAAATGAGTCTCCGACACCTGGTCAGAAACAAACAGATTTCACCAAAACAGAAACAGTTCAGCAAGGGCTTATCTGGTTAAAGAATGTTTTGTGGCCCCCAAATAAAAATTTGATTTCCATGCCATTTATTTTCTTAATGTCAATGCCTTGATTTTTTCACTCCTAAACCCAAACTTTGAAAAACATAGTAGAAAACTACATTGATTTATTCATAGTTTCTGGAGAAACAATGCCACGTTTATCTGGAAACTTCTTTAAAGCCTTGCTATGTTAATTGTCAACATGGGTAACTATAAATTACATAAATCAGAATGTTCCTTAGTAACATAAGAAGAACATTAAAACTACAAAGTATAAATGTTTAAAGGCAGTTGTAAACCAAAAATACAAATAATGCTGAGTGTTCTTGGCAATGTCAAAGTGGTTTTCTACTTTAATGAGTCTTTAGTGTTAGATTAGGATCATATACTCTTATTTTGTTCTGAAAATTAAAGGCCCTATAAAAAAATACACTACTTGCATTTTTAAAAAGTTATACCAACTTTCACAATGACTATTTAAATAAAATTTCTTTATTTTTGGAGTAGAAATTTCTGAGTTCCATATTACTTACATCATGGATTGGAGTCTACCGTAACAGCAGTGATCAGCCATGGATGTCGATAAGTGGTTCAAACTTTACACAAGTGTAAGTTGTTTTTATATACTCTACAGAAGAAGAAAAATATAAGAAGTAAAAATTCAGAAGAGTATTATGAATGCATTTGTTTACATTGAATTATAAACATGAAGAATGATGTTCAAAGTTAATGAAACATTGATATAAATATTAAAGAATGACTACCCAGTTTCCCTAATAACCAGCTTTTACTAATATTATATGGAAAATGTCATCACTCATTTTGAAATATTTTTCTATTACAGTTTTATGGAAATGCTATTGTTTTATAACTTGTCCATTATGATATAACAAGAGAATTATGCCTTTTTCTCCATTACAGGATAGCAGGACCATCATCTAATAAACTTAACTGTGCTCTGCTATCCTCATCTGGCCTCATAGCAAGTGATTGTGAATCTCCAAAAATGTCTTATTGCAAGTGTAAGCCTTAGAGTTAAATACTTGAGTTTGGATTCTGTTGGGTAACTTTATTTTTCATGAAATGAAAATAATATTATAATTACAGAAGTCTTAAAATGAATTATTCTCTTGTTCTAAAACAAAAAAGTTCCATAACAATTATTACTAATTAATATACACAATCAAAAGTTTTGATATCATTACTTTCAATGTCTGGCTTTTTCAGTCCAACATTATAATTTTGACATTCAAGCTTTCTCAAAGATCAGATGCCGTATGAGTTCATTTATATGAAATATCAAAAATAGAGAAACCCCAAAAGGCAAAAAGTGGATTATAGTTGCCAAGGGCTGAAGGAAGATGGGCATAGGAAATAATTGCTAAATTGTACACTGGTTCATCTGAGGACTGAAAACTTTCTAAATTTTTATAGTAGTGATGGTTGTGAACTTGTGAACATATTAAAAATTACTGTTGTATACACTCTAAAATGATGAATGTTATGCTGTATAAATTACATCTCAATACAGCTGTTAAAAACAACAACTCTTGGGATTATGTTTGGGACTGTATTTAATATTTGAGTAATTTTTAAAGATTATATTAACTCTTTCAATCAATATCATATTTTATTCTTCCATATATACAGTTTTCTTTTATCTTGAATATGTATATATATATTATATATTATATATATATAATTTTAGTATATTGAAGTCTTAGAGAAATGTGGGTTTTTCATAGTGAGGATTATGTAAGTAACATCTTTATTTTTCAGTTTTCATTAGTAATTTTTACTGTTTTAAACAGAAATACAATTGAAGTTTACATGTTGATCTGATATCCAATGACTTCACTGATTTTATGTATTAATTCTGTCATTTTCAATAAATATTATTCTAAAGTTTTACATAAGCTGGTATTTCACCTGTAAATAGCTGTTTTATTTCTTCTACCCAGGTAAAATTACTTTTTTTTCTGACTTATTTCCACAGGCTTGGGTTTCATTTCCAATGTTTAATAGAAGGAACAGTAAAACTTCTATATTTATTTATTTTTATTTTAGGGAAAATATTTTATATTTCATCTCTATGCATGAAGTTTGTTTTAAAGTTTTTCATCATACCTTTCTTATGAGAAAACTATTCCATAATATTGTTATTTTTCTAATCAATTTTATAAACAATTATAGTTATATTTTTGGTATTTTAGCAACAATTAGAATAAGAAATGTTTTTCTGTGTAATATTTATGAAATAAATCACCTCTATTTCTAACATTAAATTAAACTTATTTCTAAAAAAATCCCATAATGATCATTTTGTATTGTCCTTTTTAAAATATCAGTGCATTAAAACACAAAAGAATGTATTATACCTATATAAAGTTGTTTTTCTTCATCCATGTGCAGAAAGAGATTAGAATGAGTTTATATTTATGTTATGTACTTGACAGTTTTAATACCAATGCTATATCAAGAAACATTTCTTTTTCTGTTACATGGAAGCCTTTGTATAAGAGCACAACTATTTTCTCAATGTTATTTTCACCGCTGATGCTATCTATGTGAACTTGAAGAAATTTTGTAAGACAGTTTATAAAGTGAACTCTATTTCTCTAATACATGCTACATTTAATGAGATTTCTACTTTTTTCTCTGCATTTTCATACATTTCTATTTCTACAGATATCACAATGTATTCATAATATGGCTTTATTACCTGCTCAATATCTGTGAAAGTAATAATGCCATTCACATGTTTATTGTAGACATAAAAGAACGAGTCATCGGTTTTTCTCTTCAACAGTTATTTACCAATTTTTTAAAGTATTTTTCAAGAGAATAATTTTGACTTTGTTGATCCTTTCTATTGAAATTTTGTTCTTTGTCTTGATTTTGTAATATTTTTTTCTTCTCCATTTGGATTTAATTAAATATAATCTCCATTTATGATTGTTTAGGTTAAAGAAGTGTCTCATTAAGACAGCAGTTATATTTAGATGTAAAATTCAGAATTCAACTAGAAAATATCCTGTTTATACTTAATGTAACTTAAATGAAGTTATTAAAAAAGTATTATTTACATTTTTATTTATATGTGCTAATATATAGTTATAATTAATTATTAAGTATGATATAGTTATCATTTAATTGGGATGAACGCTACCATTCTTTGAATCCACCTTTTCTTTGTTTTCTTATTTTTCTTAATAAATATTTTATTTTCATTGTCTCCTGTAAAAACTTGTTGACTTTAGATTCTTTAAATATTCTTTTATTAATGATCTGCATTTTGCAGTATACATTCTTTACTCATTAAAGTAAAAACATTAATACTTCTGTACTTTCACAAACAGTAAAAAGACCTATCTTCTACTTTTATTTACTGCTAATACAGCATTTGCTTTCTTAAATTCTAATACAAATATTTATTTTAAAATTTGAAACCATATTATTATTATTTTATCCACTCAATATCCACATATAGAGCCCGCAAAATGTGTTTTCTGCAAATTTTCTTTTGGTACATTTAAGTTTTCTTCTAGAATAAGTGTGTCATCTTTAAAACACTCTTAAATATTTTCTTTAGTTAGAATTAATAATTCTCTCCTTTAAAAAATTTCTGAAAAATATATGCATTTTGCCATCATAGTAAAAGAATATTTTCAGCTGTTATTGAATTTAAATTTTATTTATCCCTCTTAAGTCACTAGGTATTATGAGTACAGAAATATTCATGCATACCATTATGTGTATGCGTAGACATACATATATGATATATATATATATATGTATATATACACACCTACACACATTAAAGATTAAATTATAGCTACTTGTTATTTTGAGTAATTTTAACTGTGGCTTTATATTTTCCACGGTTAGATTTTATTAAAGTTAAATGTTAGAAAAAAACTATAGATTTACATGTAGCAAAAGACATTATATATATGCACACACACACACATATGTATACAGTTACTTATATATATAGTTATTTCATTGAGAATATCTAAGGGAATGATTATAGAAATGTGTATCAATTTTTAAAAGGTAACATAGAGCTTTACATTTTTTGGCATGATTAATAAATGATCTATTTGTTATAGTTCCATAATTTGGTAATATAGAAAAATTAAAAGATTATTTAATTTATGAAAATGTCATGTTTATTGAAACAAATTGGAAACACAATATACCAGAACATATGGGACACAGCAAAAGAAGTCCTAGGAGGGAAGTTTATAGAAATAAATGCATAAATTAAGAAGCAAGAAAGAGCCCAAATAAAAAATCTAACTCTATGCCTTAAGTAATTAGAAAAAAAAACAAACTGAGCCCAAAGTTAGCAGAAGTTAGGAAATCATAAACATTAGAGCAGTAATAAATGAAATAGAGAACTGAAAAACAGTAGAAAAGATTAACCAAACTAAAAGTTGGTTCTTTGAAAAAACAAAAAAAAAAGTTCACAAACCCTCAGCTCGACTAAGGAAAAAAGAGAAAGGACCAAAATTGACACAATTGTGAATGAAAGAGGTGGCACAACAACTGAAACCAAAGAAATTCAAAGGATCATTAGAGGCTACTATGAACAACTATATATCAAGAATCTGGACTACTTAAAAGAAATGAAAATATTTTAGAAAGATACCACCTATCAAGACCTATTCAAAAAGAAATAGAAAATATGAACAGATTAATTATTAGTAAGATAATTAAAATAGTAATGAAAAACTCCCAATGAAGAAAAACCCTGCACCATATGTCTTCACTGGAAAAATGTTACCAAAAGCTTAAAGAATTAACACCAACCCATCTCAAACTCTTCCAAATATTGAAGAGGAGTGAACACAGTCAAACTGATTTTTTTTTGGTCAGCATTATCCTGAAATGAAAACTAGAGAATGGGACAAGGAGAAAAGGAAACTACAGATCTATGTGTCTGATAAATGTAGATGCAAAACTTCAAATAAAATACTGACAAACCTTCTTCAGTAGCACATTAAAAGGATCGTTCGCCATGATCAAGTGTGATTTATACCTAGAATGTAAGGATGGTTCAACATATACAAAGCAATTAATATAATACTTCACATTAACAGAATAAATGAAAAAATATATGATTATATCAATAAATGCAGAAAAAGAATTTACAAAATTTTAACATTTGTGATGATAAAAGCTCAACAAATTAGACATGAAAAACTACATATCTAAACATAGAGCAAAGGCCACAAAGACAAGTGTACAGCTAACATTGTACTCAAAGATAAAAGCGCGAAAGCTTTCATCTAAAATCAGAAACAAGATGAAAGTGCCCACTCTCACCACTTCTATTTCATATAGTATCAGAATTTCTAGCTACAGCAACAAGACAGGAAAATGAAATAAAATGATCAGAATTGGCAAGCGAGAAGTAAAATTGTCTTTAACTACAGATGCTATGATTTTACATTTATAAAATCTTCATGGTGCGACCAAAAGTAAGCTCTAATGAATGAATTCAGTAACATTGCAAGATATAAAATTAACAAATCAGTAGCATTTCTATACACTAACAACAAAACCGGAAAAAGAAGAAGAAACTGATTTCATTTACAAGAGTATCAAGAGCAATAGAAATACTTAAGAATAAATTTAACTGAGGTGGTGAAAGATTTTTATACTGAAAATTACATGACATTAATGAAAGAAATTAAACACATAATTAAATGGAAAGGTATTCTAGGTTCACGTATTGAAAGAATTAATATAGTTAAATTTCCAATACTATCCAAACCCTTCTATAGATTCAAGGCAATCCCTATCAAGATTCCACTGATGTCTATTAGAAAGATTTAAAAAACTACTAAACTTATAGGGAACTACCTGAGACCTTCGATATCCAAAAAATCTGAGAGAAAAGACAATGCAGGATGTATCACACTTTCTTATTTCCAGCTGGACTGTAAAGCTGTAGTCATCAAATACGGTATGATTACATAAGTAGAATCTAAAAACAACAACAACAGAACAAAACAAATACCTAGAAGATGATGTCAGACTGTAGTCACCAAGGTGTGGGGATAGAGTACGGGGATTTGCAGGAAGGTAGCCAAAAGGTACAAAGTCCAGCTATAAGATAAATTAGTACTAGGGAGGTAATGTACAACATAATGGCTATAGCTAACACTGCCATATGATATATAGTAGCTCCTCCGGTATCTGCCGAAGATACATTACAATACTCCAGTGCATGCCTAAAACCATAATTAATACTGAACCCTACATATACCATTTTCCCTATGCATACATACATATGATAAAGCTTGTTATAACTTCAGCATAGTAAGAGATTAACTAAGAAAAAACTATTATTACAATATACTGTGATAAAAGTTTTGTGCCTATGTTCTCTTTCTCAAAATATCCTATTGTACTGTACTCACCCTCCTTTTCTTGTGATACTGTGAGATGATGACATGCCTACATAATGACATGAAGTGAGGCGCATAACATATGTACTGGGACTTAGCATAAACTAGTGACTTTCTGTCTGTATGTCAGAAGGAGGATCATCTGCTTAGGATGATGCTGGATCATCAAACCATGGTGATATCAATGGTTGGATGTCAGAGGTAGATAATGTTAGTGCTTAACGATCTTTTAGAGTTGATATTTTTGCCACATACTTTTTGAAGAGCATCAAAAATTGCTGTCTTTTTAACTCATCAGATTATTTATGCAGAAGTTGAAACTTTGCTGATCATATGGGTGACTTTAATACTGCATTCCACCTGATGATCTTGTTTCATAATTTTAGTAAAATAAAGGCACTTTGAACACAAACACTTTGATAAACTGTTATCAAATTAATTACCTTTGTTTTTCCACTATATAGACTTGGGCTTTTGTAATTTACAACAAGTATTCCTATTAAAATACGATAAATAGCTGTTGTAATTTACAACAAGTATTCCTATTAAAATGCAATAAATAGCTGTCATTGTAAGATGAATCAACAAAAAATATAATTGTTATGTAATATTTCAATCTCTGCCATGGTAATATAGTTTAATACTGCTTAATGTACTATGCTTCAAGAGACATTATTTTTATCAGGTGAAATCTAAATAACTTATTTCTCAATCATAAAATGAATAAAACATTTTTGAGAATTAGGGCAGAGATATTGAGAAAATAAATTTGGAAATTGCTGATCATTGTGAAAGTTGAAATTACCATGAAGTTGAAAATGTAGTAATTCTTCAAAATATTAGTGACAAATATCATTAAATAGCTATTGGTATGAAATCCTGATTTTAGATTTTTTCATTAAAATGAAATGACATAATGAGTATAACTGAAAAAGAAATATGTAATTCAAAGATTTAGCAACTGTGCCTAAGAGTAAAATTTAAACATCTAAGATGCTCTCGCCAAGGCTTAAGTTTTCAGACTTGTGATTGAGATGGAAACAAATAAACAGCATGGGTGGTCAAGTCTTTTGTCCCCTGATATCTTTTAGAATAAGACAACCATTTCTCAGAGGCACGTGCCAGTGGACAATCTAAATATACACCACCAGCCAGAATATCCTATATTCTGGAGGTGTGTGATGAGATAAACTGTCTTCAAAATAGCTCGAGTGTAAGAATTTCCTGTTCAAACTTTAAGTGACACATCAATGTGGAATCTACTTTTTCCACTCTTGCTTCACTCTGAGCCTTCACGGTGCAGCCTGTGAAGACCACAGATATAGTTTGTTTATAAGAGTAACCTGGTTTCCCACTAAAGGATGCACGCCTTTCTGGCCTACAGAAGGTATGTGTTTCTGCTCTCCTGTCTCTCTATTAGCCCATCTCCTGTAGTGGGAGAATACCAGTGCTGGATGTGATGCAACCTAGGTACAATTAATATGCAATCGAATCAGATAGAACATTGGTATGTTTATTTAAATAATTCTGGGTAAAAACTACAAAGAAAATATGACCATGTTGGAGGATTTCTTAAACTATTCAAATTCTTGCCTGTGGAGAATTACTCAAGTACATTCACACATGCATAACTGGTTGTGAAAACCAAAAAATTTAAAGTAAAATTCTATAATAATCACAACAAGGAACAGTTACTTTTAGATTTTTAAATCAGTACAGACATAAATATAAGTAACAGTTTATATTTAGCCTAGACTTTAAAGATAGATTCTTAAAATGAATTATTTGAATTGTGAAAACTATATTTACTGATACGTTTAATTAGATTAAGTAAAAGCAGTTGGCTGTTAATAAAAATCAAGATGAGTTAGATCGCATAAATTGCTAATTTAAGCTTAATCATAAACAAAAGATTTTTTAAAAATTAAACAAAACACTTTAAGAAAAGATACCACATTTATAAAGAGACTCTTGACTAATGAATTCTATTACAGGGTCTAACTAATATGAATTAGAAAATATAACATGACAAATTATAGAATAATCAGCATTACTCCTTATTGAGAATTTATAAAAGCTATATTATATCTTAAGTGTTTTACATGCACTATATCTACATATTTTTATTCCCACTTTTTATTAGTAAATTAGGTAGTCAGACACCAAGGGACTATTTAAAGGTTATATATTATAAATTTCAATGCTGAATTTATTTTAGAACTCAGAGACTGCAGAGTCCATTGACTGAATTATTAAATTACATTGTTTGAGTCATTGCCATTGCTCAAAAAACCAAAGCTACACTCACTGGACATCCAGAGGACCGATTTGGAAGTGTGAAGTGACAATGTTTTTCTATAAATGATGTACACATTCATTTATTATTATATAGCTTTATATCTTTTCTTTAAATCAAATGCCAGTTTCTTGTGTTACAGAAATTCCTTAAAAATTATGTTGTTTTTACATCAGTATTGTTTAGGTTTTGACTTCGTATATCTTAGTACTTTTCAACATTTAAAATATTTCTCTAAAATTGTAATAATTTCTCATAACCTCACAATCATTCAAAATAAAAGATCATTTGATAACAACTCTTTCTCTTTACTAAATAACTGTAAGTCACCAAATAAATTTAATTTAGTGGAGGAAATGACCATATGTGACAACACTGCTAATCCTTCATCCTTGAGCACTCAGTTTTTAATCATTATTTGATTTTAGAATTATCATAAATATTATAATTCCTTTTTTTAATACAGAATTTAAATTTTTAATACAGACATGCTAGTGGTACTAAAACATTTCTGTAGAATCTGACTTATATTAAGAATATTAGTATTGGTGAATTTCTTTATTCCTCATTAATTTTTGCTTTTCAGTGCTCTAACTAATAATATATTGTCAAATGTAAAATATCTTTAAAAAATGCATTTTATCATGAGACAATTGTTTAAAGCCCTAAGGCATTTGGAACATGAATTTTAGTTTTTTCAACAGGGAAATGAGCCCAATACTCACCCTTTACTCTACCCTGTTTTACTTTGCTAGGCTTCTCATCAGTGCATATGCCATCTCTTCTTCAGTACACTTACCTCACAACACAGTCCTGTACACTACTCAGCTGCAGAGATGAGTAACCAAGGCATAGCCTATGCAGAACTGAATGTGGCCAAGTGTTCAAAGGGACAGCATTCGAAATCTAAGGGTACGATAATCTCCATCTCAGTAAGTGAGCAGGAGATAACCTACGCAGAATTAAATCTTTAAGATGCTTCTCAGGTTCTTCAAGGGAATGACGAGAAATACCACTGCAAAGGTAAAACATTTAACAGACATACAGTATAACTGTTCCAGGATGTGTAGTTGAGTTGCAGAGCTGTGAGGAGAGAACAGGAGATAGACTCACATATTTTCATTTGTGAGTATCAGAACTTGAAGTTGGAATACAATATTCTAACATGAATTCTTAGGACTAATTTTATTCAGGTATTGTTGTAAGGTGCAGTCTTTGACCAAGAACTCATGGGACATTATATATCCTGAAAATGCAGTAGTGATTCTGAAAAGAGGATTGCAATGGTAGATATGGTTTTGGGAGTCCAAACTTATGTATACAATTCTTTGTGCATGTTAGTTCTCCATGTGTAAACTGTTTAAGCAATTGTCTCCATCTGTCCTTTCTCAGTGTTCCCATTTCTCTCCTTGTAGCTTTACCATTACCTCCAGAGAAGCTCATTGCTGGTGTCCTGGGGGTTTATATGCCTTGTCTTGATGTCCACCATGGTAATAATAGCTGTTAATAATCCCTGTAAGTAAATTTCTAAAGGATTATAAGAGAACTTTTTTTTGTTTAGAGGCACATCATCAGTGCCTACAAACACTATAATATTATGACATAGAACTCTCATTTTACTGTATGTATTTAGACAAAATGTGAAATGTTTTTCTGAATAAGTCCAAGGCATAAATATCAGAATGTTTGTAGAAAGTATTTTATAAATCTATAAAATTCTTACATATATATATTCTGATTTCATAACTTGAGACATGCTTTGGGAGACTAAAAGACCTTATTGAATAATACAAATTCATTCTTGAGATTGGTTAAATCTAATTTGTAAGCGAGGGTGAAATTTCATCCTTTAGGGTTTTGAAATAGTTTTCCCCAAACTCTTTTATTACTTCATTAATTTTTCTTAGTACAGTCAACTTTATCCTAGATTATCTAATCCTAAACATGTCAAATTTAAAGTAATAAACAAAAATATTATGATTCTTTTAGATTGTTGAAAATATTTACTTTTTAAATAATTTCTTTGTGTATTTTTTTTAGCTACCATAATACCAGAGCAGAATGATTCCTCCCTGGTAACAGGAATCCAGAAAGGTACAGATGGTTTTCAAACTTCTGATATTAGTAGTTTATACTTTGCCTCTAACTCAGGGTAGATTAAAATAGTAATAGTTTTATTTGAAAACAAATTATAATATTGGGTAATATATATTCATAAATAATAATTATAGGAGAATGTTCCTTCTTATGCAACAATATGAAGAAATATTCATTTTAAATCATCATACCCATTGTTGCAATTTGGCTGGAATTTCTTCCTGCTATTCTATGAGACAAATAACTTTACTATTCTAAAAAAGTGATTTTGTTCATTGACAATCAGGACATGTGTTAGAGCAGCTAGCGCTGCTTGTGTGTTTTCTTGTTAAGGGCACATAAATTAGGGGCTAGAGGCTGACTTTTCTCTGTGAGTGTGTGCGATTGTGCTTTGTTTCATATGTACCAGTCAGTGAAGGTGCATAGATAAGTTATGCACATATATGTTTATACTTATGCAAATGTAAATTAACTTCTACTTTAAAAAATTCCAACTTGTTTTTTGATAATTTCTTCAGCATATCATTGTGGTCGTTGTCCAATGGAATGGTTCACATATTCCAACAATTGCTATTACTTTAGTACCAAAGGAAAACGTGGACTGTGAATCTGATGGCCTGTGCTTCTAAGAACTCTTAACTGCTTTGTATAGATAATGAAGAAGAAATAGTAAGATTCTAAATGTTTCCAAATTTTATTAAAATATTTTTTTGTCTATTGAATATTATAGAATATATTCATATTTTTGTATTCATCTGTAGTTTATCTTTAAGTGTGTTAATATATCATTGTTTCACACTGTAATCTTTCATTTTTACTTTTATGTTGTTAATGAATATATGATAATTTTCAGTTTTTAGATTTCACAGACAACCACATTTCCATAATTTCATTTCTCGCTAATAAATTTTGCTGTTTATTTTTACAACACATCAAGGAAATTAATTGTATCATCTTTGTTCAGATTGATTACAAACTGGAAAGACTCATGAAGTTGTAAGTCAGATTATGAAACAGAAGTTTCCAGTTTGCAGTGGCCCTTCTCCTGTGTATCTTTTCAGAAGTTCTTCCTCCATTCAGATTTTAAATATTAAAATTATTTTGCTTTATTTTGAACTTTATATAATGAGGATCATTCAGTATACATACATTTTAGGTGTGTCTCCTTTTATATACATATGATATTTTCACAGTTATTCTATACTATTGCATTTAGCTGTACTTTGTTAATTTTCAGTGCTATAATTGTATATACATAATATTTTTTATCTGTCCTACTCAGATTATAGTTGTTTTATTGATGTGTGGGTATTACAAATAATTAATGCCATGTAGAAAATATATGTAATATAAATATTATATTGATAATATAATAATACATAAATATAATTATATTGTTATAATTGTATATACATATAATTATATTATATTGTTCTGTATGTGATAAATAAAATTGCAGGGTCATAAATATATGTATATGTCCAATTTATTTAATTATCACAACCTTTTTTTTAGTTTATTGTGTAAATACATATTTTACCATATAATCCTTTGATCTAAAGCAGCACTATCAGGTATTTTAATGGTGTAATTTTTAATCATTGAAAACAAGTATCATTATGACATAAACAGGCATTTTCCTGATTACTATTAGATTGGACACATTTTTCTGGCTACTTATCATTATGACATTCTCTTCTGTGAGAAAGAGAAGTGCCTGTTTATGTCTCTTTCCCATTTCTCCTGTATGCTGTCTGTCATTTTTCTTCATAGTAGTTCTTTTTATCTTTCAAATATAAGCTCTTTATTAAATTTATCAGATATAAATAGCTTTTTTGACTCCATGACTCCATTTTCACTCTCCTCTTTTAATTTTTTTAATGATCAGAATTTATTAAATGTTAGCATAGTTCAATTTATCATTTTGGGTGTTAGTGATCAGTCAGACTTATTTCAAAAATCGGTCCAAGTTCATGAAGATAATCTCCTACATTACTCTCTATGTTGTATTTTTTAAATTTATTTATTTATTTTATATTTAAATTTATAATTCATTGAGAATTAATTTTTTTGTGGCTCTGTATTTGTGACTTTGTGTGGTAGAAGTTAAGTTGATACTTTTCTACACATTATTTAATTGATAGGTCATAATTTATCATGAGGATTATTTTTTCATGAGTAAGTATATTTACATATATAATTCCACATATACATGCTCTCATCCTCTCATCTGTTTAATATATAGATACTATATTTTATATATTTTTATAAGGTAAATATATATATATAACGTTCTGTGTATATAATATTATATACACACACACAGTACTCTCATCTTTTATTAAGGAATATGTTCCAAGAGCCCAGTGGATGCTACAAATCAAGGGCAGTACTAAACTTCATATACATGATGATTTTTCTTACACATACATACTATGATAAAGTTTAATTTATAAGTTAATTACAGTAATAATAGAAATGACTAGTAATAAAATAGCTACTAATAAAATTAATAACTACTAATAAATTTACACAATAAATTCTCATAAAAACTATATAAATGTGGTCTCTCACTCATTTCTATCTCAAAATATCTTAGTGTACTATCCATATCCAGTTTGAAGTGTGGTAGCAAAACTAACACACATTTTTTTTCCTTCACAATTTCACAGATAGAGGGTTATTTCTTACTGTAGATTTTAGCAGCCTCTGCATAAGATTTCTTCCCTTCTTATTAAATGAAGGGTTTTCACCTTTTCCCTTAAAGGAAGCACTTCACAGTTTCTCTTTGGCATGCCCAAATTGCCAGAATGATTAGCCTTGAGCTTTGGTTTCCTTATTAAGTATAATAAGGCTTACTTGAATATAAGCTCTGAGACACTTCAGCAGTAGATCTGATAACCAAGGGACTAAGTACTAAGTGACTAACACTAAGAGGTGGGGAGCCTGTACAGTGTGTTTTGTTGGACCAGTGGATGATTCAGATCCTGGGCAGAAAGAAGTGAGACAGTGTGAGATTTCACCACGCTACTCAGAACTCCACCCAATTGAAAATTTATGCACTTCCTCATTTTGGCATTTCCTATTTAATACTTTCAGATCCAGGTTGACCGTGGGTATCTGAAACAGGATAAATAAAACTAAGGATAAAAGGGGACTACTGTGTATACATCACAGTCTACATAACCTACAGGGGTTTGAGTAAAATGGAGAAACTTTACCTCCCTAATGTCCTTTTACTGTGTCTATTCATAATATAATTGTCTTAAATGTTTTAACTATGTACATTGAGAATCACATGGGGGAATGTTAAAATTTACTTCAATTTATTATTTTGCGTTGACTATTAAACAATTTCAAAAACAGAAAGAAAAGAAGCTTATAAATCTGATATATTTTAACTCTTTCTCTGTTTTCTTTTTCTTCTTGATAAACCAAGAGTTCCTCATTTGGCATTTGTTTTCTGCTTAACAGTTCCTTTTAGTTATTCATTTTAAAGATAGCCTGATGGTGACACATTTTCTCAGTTTTTCCTCTGAGAATGTCTTGATTTCCCCTTTATTCTTGAGTGGTATTTTTGCTTTTTAATGGTTTTTGGTTGGAATAAGGCAGTTAGTGTCTCAAAGTTTTCTGTTATTTTATCTTATTCCTTTCATGGTCCTTTGACTGGAGAGAAAAGACTTTTCTTGAGACTTTTGTCTGTACCCATCAGTGTTTATGGTTTACTGGCCTCTCTGGCATCTAGTCTGGGATATATGAAGTAAAAAGTTATTCCAGGGAGCTTACAACCCCACCATACTATTCCTTATTTTCCAAGTTCTTACAACCTCGGACTGGAAAAAGCACCTTTTTCTCACTTACTACCTAACAAATAGAACTCTTTGAGCTGAATAAGTAGCGGACAATTTACCACTCTATTCCCACTGTGAATCAAGTTTGCCCCTACAGCAACAATAGCAATGATATTTGCAGCTTCTCCAAATTGTAAAAACTGTCATTTTTTTTTACTCCTGAGATGAGATGGGGATGGGGGGAAACATAGGAAGAATAGGCAAGACGACTACATATTTGCTCTATTCTCACCAGAATTTCTAAAACCTTTTTCAATAATAAATATTCCACAACTTATTAGTCTGCTCAATTTCAGAGCTCTGGCATTGTTATTGTTGTCAATTTGTCCTCTTCACTTAGTCATACTAATTAATAGATTTTCTTAATGTTTCCAGTGTAACAATATATTATAAATTAAAAGACTATAAATTAGAAAGAATTGTTTATTTGTTTTTACAAATTCAAATTAATGTACAAGCTTTTACTTGACTTCTCATAATTGTTTTTCATAGAATTTTTTGATGATTTTTAATGACTTTTTATGGATTGGACTCTCCCACAGAAACAATAATGTGAGGGTATGGCTACATAAATCATCTTTCTCTTCCAAATGGTAAGTTTCCTGAAAACTCAAATATTTTATGCCTTGAAAAAATTAATCTTGGAAACAAACAGCGATATAAAACAATTATATAAAGACAATTGTTTGTTTCCATAAAAAATTATATGAGAAATATTTAGACAGATATGTAAATATTCATCTAAATATTTATCTAAATTTGTGCTAAATAAATTATTTATTTATCAAAACATTAAAATATATATATTACTAAATTAATGACATAAGATTCTCTGTATTTCAGGTTCTCAGTAATTTCAGAGCTGGACAAGAATTGTGCATACATGAAATTAGTTTGCTCTTCTGTAAAATATGATAGAAATAGTGTTTTATTCATGGATCACCCGAGGAACATTTGAAAAGTGCTTAAAAAGCACTTCCTTCCATCTACGTACTCACTACATCTCAGTTATTTTTACTTAAAAACTTTATGCTTTCATTCCATCACCTGTGACATGACGATGACAATGAGAGCCACCAATAAGAGCCATTCTGAGAAATAAGTAATATAAATGTACAAAGAGCTTTAAAACAAAGCCTAATGATATTAATTTCTTACAATATACTATCTTTTCACATTTTCTTTCCCAAATACTTAATAATGTCAGATTTCCCATATTTGTGCTCTTAAATGTTTTTGTTTTACCTATTAAATCTTTATAGTTTGAATAAATTTGTTTTAGGCAGACATCAAAATTATCATCTGACTTAACCAATTTAATCATATATATCAAAGATATTTTCATTCAAAAAGACTTTGACAAATTCAAGGCATCTCATGTATGGACAATAAATGAGAGTAATGTTTTTTTGTTTTTGTTTTTGTTTTTTAAACTAGGAATGCTTTTCCTTTATTAGAATCAAGTTGCAGTGAGTCTTCTTTTTCTTATTGGACAAGATGTCCAGCCTCCTCCTTCAATGTATTATTTTGCACATATCTCTGAGCTATTTGGGGGTCCTGGAGGATTGAAGAAATTTTAAATGAAATTGTCAAGTTGGGTGAAGATAGTTCTTAAAAACTCTGAGATTTGGAACAAATAAAAGTTTTATAATTTCTCAAGGAATGAAGAGATTAAAATGCCCATTTTCTTTTAAAGTTGGAGTGCTTCATTCATGCATGTGTATCTCTTACCATTGAGAATGGAGAAAAATACATCACACAGAAGCTACTTAATATGCTATGATGAGGAATGACTGTTTTTATCTCCCAAACTATTTTCTATATATCTCAATACATGCATTAAAAAAATGCTTAAAGTTTTAAATGTGTACATAAGAAGCCATGGGAATTACTTGGTAGAGTGATTCCCATACTGCCCACCACCTCCCAAAAAGAAGAAACTCAACCAGATATCAGTGTAATGGACAGAATCAGTGAGATGCTAAACAAGGGTGAATTTAGAATTGAAAGAGTCACTGAGAAGTCAGGGACCTATGGATCAAAATGATAGTTTTCTACTGGTCTAACATTGGAGAATGTAGGTTAGGTGTGAAACATAATGGGCTTGTAAGTCTGGTCTACAGAATTAAATAGTACTACCTTCAGTACTACTTTTAGGAGAAGATGGTGCCCTTATATATTTATAGTATTTAGAGAAGAGCAGAATATATGTTTTTTGTTTTTTTTTTGCAGGGAGCCAGTTTTAAAGGCAATGTAAGGACAGTCCAAATTTGTGTTCCGTATTTATTAATTAGAAAAATTTGTTTACCAGTAACTAATGAGTATAAAGTTATGGATAAAATAAGCCATTATCTTTAATAAGTGTTGATCTTTCCTACATTTTATTAGGCTCCATCTTTAATTTCAACCATTGTGTGTTTCTGGTTTCTCCTAAGACAATATATAAATATTTAGCTTTGCTCTCTGAATATCTCTGAACTGGATAAGAACCATACACTCACTAACTTAAGTCCATGTTTTTCTGTGTTCAAGGTTTATATTTTCCTATTCTATTTTCTCTTCTGTTCCAAATTATGTATGTCAATGGAATCCAAGAATCCTTCTCAGAGATACTTGAATGAAATTTGATAACAACGTAATTACTAGAAGAGTAAAATGCATAAATACAGGGAAAGAATAAAATGCTATCAACAGAGAGGCACCTCAAAATTTAATGAACACTATAGAGATCATGAAGTTCCCAGAAGAATAACAAATAAAGATCACTATCACATAAGTAAAGAGACATTTAAATCCAGAGGAATTTGGACTTGTGCTTCTGGTATGATTAAGTGAACTCCTACTGGATCATCTCATGACAACAGTTATAAACTCTGGACAAACTACATATACGCACACATACACACACATAGCCCACTCTGGTGATGGGAGGGAGGCAAAGAGTTTGGGGAAAATAGTTCAGACTTTGAGGAACAAAATTCACAAAGTGAGTTACTGCTTCTAGTCTGAAGGCAGACCAAATTCAATTGCTTTTAGTTTGGCTAAAATGCTATTACAAACCTTTGTTTTCTATCTTAAAAAACCGAAGGTAGAGTTTAAGACAACCTAAGCCACTGCAAAATGATGGTGAAGAGCCAAAGAGTAGGAATAATAAACTTGGTATATAAACTCTGCCACAATTTCTAGCAGACATCAAAATAGTCTTTATGTGAAAAAGAAATTACAGAACTGAGATTTGAGCTGTCAACCAAGACAGTTTCAGTGCCAGTCCAGCTTGTTACTGCCTCCTAAAAAAACAATCAATACTATTTAGATAATCATAATTGAATCCATACATCAGAAGGGATTTAATATTTAAAGTAACTTATATGAAGATCCAGAAATACATGACTCTTCTCAAGAGAAATAATAACTTACTCACACATTCCTTGTATTGTCTTTTTACAGCTTTTGAAATGTCTAGCCCTCATTGATATTTATTTTTTTAGTATGTATATATACATATATATATATATGTATATATACATATATATATATATACATTATATATATATATATGTATATATATATATACACAAATACATATATATATATATATAATACCTTTTTCTGAGATGTTTATACACATATGAATATTTTTTTTCACTAATGTTTTACCCCCAATAGTTTATTTATTTCACTTGCCTACTAATGTAATCAGGCTGGCTGAGTTTGCAACAGTTAAATTCACTTTAATGGCTGTGGTGTGTTGATGTTTCAGATGAGGGGATTATGAGCTTCACCCTGTTGATCTCAAGATGGACAGTTCTGCGATGAAATACTAAGAGGCAATCATGATTTTCTGTAGGTGTCTTCTCTATGACACAAGTGCCAAGTGTTCCAGACAGAGGCTACCCTGTAAAAATTGTGTCCAGAAGAGAAGATGACATGGATAAGAAGGGGGTTATAAGGCAAAAGTAATGTTCTTGTTGCAGAAACAAACTTTTCTTGATGTAAACCTCTGACACATTGGGATTACTTGTCCTTGTAAGGTAACCTAGTCTATTTGGAGATACAATGGTTTAAATGCTCCATTTATCTTTTATTTTCTTTTGATTCTTGGCCAAGACAACCATGTTTCCCTAATTGTCTTTCTCAATAACTTTTCATGTAGTAATTTGCCTTTACATTAGTCTCTCCAATATATATGTGTGTAATATATACTTTTTATAAATATAAATATAAAAGTATTTACACATAAAACATAGGTATAGAATTTCATGATGATCCCTATATGGTTTTTATAAAAAAGAAGGCCTAGCTACGCTGGCGAAACATTTTAACAGTACTAACTTTTGTCTATTTGAATAGAAAAATAAAAGTGAATCAACAGATAACTTTCTCCATTTAAAAATATTATTTCTTTATTGGATCAAGTTGAACAGATTTAGTATATATAGTTATTTCACTGCTCGTGTCATCTCTCCTGAAACTGTAGAAAAAATTTTACACATTACCTATTTCTACCAGAAAACAATATAAAATGAATACAGGAAAAATATATTTTGTAAAATTACTTGACATGGTAAACAAATAAATGGGATTCATAGGAAGTTAATTTTATCATAAATTAAATTATAAACTTTAATTTAAAGTTAAATTATAAAGGAAATCAGTTAAGTGACAAATACAGCAAATCAAACAGAGAGAAAAAATTTAAGATCAGCTTGAAGGTAACATATAATTAAAGTAGTCAGATGAATGCTTACAACCATCTTCAGAGCAAGAAATTCAATACCTCTATAAAACTCTTCAATGTGCTGCAGTGATGATCTAGACTATGTGGCCTCTTTTGGAATCTAGAATATATTAAAAGCAATACAGTTTGCCTTGTAATTATGGCTTTGAGAGAAAGGCACTTTGGAATGTGTATTTTGACATAAACATGGCAAACTTTATGCTAAGTGTGGCATCAAAGGTAGGGTCTCACCAGTTATGACCACTTGGTTGTAGAGTTATGAAAATCCCAGAAAGCAGAATACAAGATATTCACATACTATGATCAACTACATGGTTATCCCCACAACTTCAGTGTTGCCAGAGATAAGCTTCTTTTTATATTATCTTATATTATAAGAAATTAATATAAGTACTACTTTGTGTTCGAAAAATATTGTTCAAACTTAGAGTTCCAATTATCAGCATAAACAGAACAACAAGAATCATCGAACTTTTGAGGAGAAAGTCACCAAACCAAATGGTCAGGAGATTAAATCTAAACAAGAAATTAATTTATCAAAGACAAGATTTCAAAATAAAAGTAATCAGATTACCTGGGTCGTTCTTGGAAAAATAGTGGCTTCTGTATATATAGTTAAACTCTTGTTCATCTCAACAGGTACACTCTGATATTAAAGAACAACAGCAAGCAGCATCACTGTGGTTGAAGTTTGTCAGAACTGCTCTAGTCTTCAGAGGTATTCACCTTCAAGGACAAATAGAGAGGTAAGAAGCAACATGTATGTGATGAGGACTCTTATTGAAACCATCAGGCAGACAAATGTCTTGGGATGATGGGGGAAAATGTGAATATGTAACTATTAATGTAAAATATAATTATGAATGTAAAGTAGAAATATGATACTTCTGTAGATGCTCTCCACCAGGGCCAGTTAGGGTTTGAAAGTCACAGTCCAACATTTCAAATAGTGCACCAACGTAATAAAGACACAAAATGATGGTGTTCTTGAATTTTGTTTATAAAGTAAAAATGTCTAAATTTACTAAAATGACAAGAGATAGAAATGGACAGCAACAACAACAAAAAAAGTCAGTTCCTGAGGTTTGTGTATTATGGAGGTGCCAGAAAATTTGAAAATGTCACAAGTGAGAATTTTAGAAATGGGAACAAAATCATTTTAATAAAAAAAAATCAGTAGAGTGATTGAATAACAGACCAGAAACATCTAGGGAGAGAAGTGGATTGAAAGAGCACCAGAAGAAGAGAGAAAACAAAGTAGAAACTATAGAAGATACTAAGAGCAAAGGATAAAATTTTATGAAAGAATGACAAGACATGGGAAAAGAGAATATGTGATGTGAGAAGAGACAACAGCTGATTGTATTTGGGATTGATAATGCATGTGATACTCAGATTCAGGAGTATAATTCATCACTCTCAGAAAAAAGTACATCTAATTATCACCTGTTTGCATCACAGTAATACTATTTCTTATTCTCCTTCTTCCATCTCCTTTAAAATATTACAAGTTGGATTTTTGCCCCATTAGCCCACTCAAAATATTCCCTATATTTGGAAATCCAAGAATAAATTCTCTTCTTACTTGAATTAGCAGCAACCTTAGACAAGTTGGATCACTCGTTTATCTTGGAAACCAGTTCCTCACTTGGCACTAGGGAAATACTTTTCCTTGGTTTTCCCCCTATGTCATTGCTACTCCTTTCAGTCTTGTTTGCTGGTTTCACCTCTTCCCCTTTACCTCTTCCCATCTGAGTGTCTCAGGCTCAGTTCTTGGACTTCCCCTTTTTTTATATCCACATGTATTTCCTGAGTGATATAATCAGTCCCTTAGTTTTAAGCCCAAGTATAATGTTTTCCAGGCCAAACCGCAGCATTAACTCAGGACTTAGACATCTGAGATTCTATTCCACAGCGATATTTGTATGTTTGATAGAAAAATTCATATTAACATGCTCATCCAAAAACAAACCCCTGATTTCTCTATCCCACATGTCTTTAGAGTATATTCTTTTTCAACTTATTTAATAGAAACACATTTCCAGTTTTTCAAGGCAAAAATCATTTTTGATTCTTGACTTTCTTCTTCCATCTCCAGCCACATTTTATGCTAGAGTCCTGTTAACACTAACTTCAAAATATACCAGAATCTATCCATTACTCATCATTTCCACTGTTTACCCTGGTCCTAGCCACCATCATCTCTAGCCTGAATTATTTTGAGTCTTCCTATTTTTGACCTCACTCTGTATTTCACTTCAGCAGTCACAATGACACCGTTAAAATATAGTCAGAGCCAGTTCCTCATCTTTTCAAACCCACAAGTGTCTCTCCACGCTTCCCAATGAAGAGGCTAAAGCCTTCCAAAATATGGATGATCTGAGCCTTTTTACTTCTTTCATTTTATCCTCTAACTAGGTTTTTCTAGCACTTGATTCTCTCCCAATCTCAACCCACTAAGGTGCCTTTGCAGATGTGGTTGTGTAGTCCATGCCTATGAAAGTTTACAAGCACAGATATATGACACTTTTCTCTTTGTACTTGTGTATATCTGTGCTTTTACATACGTACACTATTTTCAATATATTCAGGAATTAGAGTGCATGCACCAACAAGGTTCCCTTCACTCAGGCATGCTTCTGCAGGAGGAAATTTCACTACCTGTTAGCTCAATTAGAAATGCTCTTCTCTATTTTTACGCATTATTAGTTTTCACACTAACTTCACGTTTTTGTCCAAATATTATATTCCCAGTGAATTCCAATTGAATGCCCATTCCCTCCCACAGATGGCGCTTTCATGTTTACTGATTTTAACCGTTTAGGAACAGAATGAGAGGCAGATGAGAGAAAAAATAACTAGAAAAAGAATGATGAAATGCATGATGATTAAACATGATACCTAGACTAGATAACTTTCTTTTCAATAATAATTTCCCAGATAATTTATTTTAGAGTCTTTTGCACTTCTAAGCCAGTTGGCTAAATGTAAAAACAGCAGTCAGAATCTTCTGCTGACCATTTTTGCTCATATGGGCTTACGATTCACTTAGGCAATGTTGTTTGGGTTGGCTTTTCTATCATTTTGTGTTAACGAACTGCATGTTTTTAATACCCCATACTTTCATCTCATCATTTTTTTTAACCTAAATTATGATTCTCATAATATAACAGGTAATAAGTGATGACATCATTCATAGGGCTTTTAAAAGTTGCATTTAAAGAGTGGGATAAACCATATTGTAGAATTTTCTTTTAGAACTTCTTGTATTTGGCTTGTATATATCAACTGAAAATTTCCAATGCGTGCTTTATTTTGTTAACTTTTTCTCCTTTAGGTGAGAACAGTTAGATTCTATCTCACAGTAAATTTCAATTATATTATACAAAACAATTCACTATGGTTACCACGCAATAAATTAAATCCGCAGGCTTAATTGAGCTTATAACAAAGTTTGCTCCCTTTTACCAACCTCTCCCTATCTTCTCCACCCTGTCGCCCCTGGAGACCACTTTTCTACTGTCTCTATGAATTTAATTTTTTCTAATTCCATGTATAAGTGATACCATATATTACTTGTCTTTTCTGTATAATTTATTTAACTAAGCAAAATACCTTACAGTTTCATCCGTGTCATAAATGACAGAAATTTCTGTTTTTCTTGTCTGAATAATAACCTATTGTGTGTGTGAATGGTATTTTCTTTATCCATTCATCCATTGAAAAAATTTCAGTTGCTTTTATATCTTAGTTATTTTGAATAATGGTGCAATGAACATGATTATCTCTTTGAGATAATCATATTATTTTTTAGATATATACCAAGAAGTGGGGTTGATAGATCATATGCTACTTCTAATTTTATTTCCTTAGGAATGATAAACATTCTCCTTTTTTTTGATACATGAGAAGTCAGATGAAAAGAATTCTATCTAATTCACAGTCATTTAGATTTTATGTTTTTTTTCTTTTGATACTAGTGTGTCATTTAATTTGTGCTTTCAAAGTCTACTTTTTCTGTCCTCTATTTTTGGATAAGTGAAATTTTAAAAAATTACCTTTGTTTTCTCCTACATAGTGAGACTTGGGCTTTTGTCATTAATAAAAAGCATTTCTATTTAATAAAGATAACTAGTTATGGAGGATGAATAAATGAATAAAATAATAAATAGAATTTAATATTTCAATCTCATTCTTTGTGATATAGTTCAATGTTATTTTAATGTTTTATCTTTCAGAGAGACATTGATTTTACCAGGGGAAGTAGAAATCACTTATATCTAATAGTAAAATTGAATGTAGTGATTTTTAGTATGAGAGCAGAGAAATTAGGAACATAAATTTGATTGTCATGACAGTGATAATGAAGCTGAAAGTATAGTGATTCTTCAGAATATTAGTGATCAATGTAATTAAATACCTATTGTTCAAGGCATTATGATTTTAGAATTTTCCTTGTAATAGAAATGACACAATGAGAGGAATAGAAGTATGTAATGCCATGATTGAGCAATCTTGACTAATAGTAGAATTTAAATATGTAATATAGTCTTACATATTAATAACAAGGCCTGGGTATTCAGTGCTTGTGATGAAGATGGAAGCAAGTTAACAGCATGATGGTTAAGTTTTTTGTCCCCAGTAATCATTTAGAATATAAAAACAATTTCTCAGAGCACTTGCCAATGGACAAAGTAAAGGAGCTCAAAGTCTCCTATATTCTGTAGGTGTATGACAAGATAAGCTGCCTTCAAAATAGCTCAAGTACAAGAATTTCCTGTTCAAACTTTGAATGACATGTTAATGAGAGATCTCCATTTTTCACTTTGCTTCACACTGAGTCTTCACATGCAGCCTGTGAAGACCAGGAGTAACCTTGTCTCCTGGTAAAAGATGCTCACCTCTCTGGCCTACAGAGGTATGTGTCTCTGCTCTCCTGTCTGTCTACTGGCCCAATTCAATTAATGGTAAATTATAAATTCTAGATGTGATACAACTGAAGTAGAGTTAATATGCAATCAAATCAAAGAAACATTGTTATTCTGATTTTTACAATTCAGGGTAAAAACAAGAATGAAATATAAAATATGTTTGAGAATATCTTAAAATATTCAAACTTTAGTCTGTGGAAAATTACTCAAGCATGTTCACACATGCATAATTGAGTTTGTAATGTGAAACCCCAGGAAGAGTTATTTATAAATTTTGAAATAATTATATAATTAATTACATATAAAACTTTTTATATTTGAAAAATGATTCTTAAAATGAAGTCATTGAATCGTGAAGGTCTAACAGTTTCTTATACATGTACTTTGATTAAATAAAAACAGTTTGACTTGTAATAAAAATCAGAATGACGTAATCTCAATAAAATGCTTATTGAAAATTAGTTATTAACAATCAAAAGACTTTTTAGAAATTGAATAAAACATTGCAGAAAAAGATACTACACTGACGACAAACTCCTCTCTAATGAATTATGTCATATTAATTGATGTGAATCAGAAATAGTAACATAGCAATTGTATTAAAATAATGATTAAGCTAAGTAACATATTATTGAGTGTTTATAAATGCCTGGTTGAGTATTAAGTGTTCTACATGCACTGTAGTTTACATATTTTTATTCTACTTTAGATTAGTAAACTAGGTTGCTAGACTAAGTAATTTTTAAAATTGTAAATTTCAAAGCCAGAGTTTATTCTAGAACTGCAGAGCCATCTCGCTAATTTATTAAATAACTTATCTGATTTATTAGATTTGCTTACACAACTAAAGCTACCCTTAGTGACTTTGGTAGCCTTAGGAAGTTTGTACCAACGGTGTTTCTCCATAAATGATCTACACATTTATTTTTCATCTTACGGTTTCATATCTTAACCATTAAATAAAGTACAATACTTGTATAAGTATTTTAAAAAATAATTTTATGCTGTTTTCTTTTTAATTTACTATGTTTTAGATAACTTCAGTGTGTCATCTAACACTTTTCAACATATAAATATTTCTTTAAAATTTTAATAACTTCTCAGAACTCCACAGTCATTCAAAATAAAACTTCATTTGATAACACATCTTTTTACTAAGTAAATGTGACTGAACAAAAGTAATTTAACGCAGACAATTACTGTATATGCTAATGCTATTTGCTCAACCAGAACACTTTATCTTTAACAATTAGTGGATATAAAAGTTGTCATAAAACTTGTTGCTTCCTTATTTTGTTATACTGTGTTTTCATTTCCACACAGTTTTTCTAAAAGTGTTCAAATGTTTCACTGAAATATGACATTAAATTAATAAAGATATTATTTACTTCTTTTCTAACATTAGTTTTCATTTCTTCAACCAATAATATCATGCCATAGGCAAAATATCATTTTAAGAACTATTATTCTGTCATGAAACACTTATTTAAAGCCCTAAGGAAATTAGAACCTGACTTTCCTTTGGTCACCTGCAAAAGCAGTGCTGTTACTTCTCACACTCCACCCACATCGACTCCACCCACATATCCTAGGGATCTTGTCAGTGTTCACACCCTTTATTAACGACTTCAGGACAGTATCATAGAGCACGGTCACTGATGTTACTGAGCTGAAGAGATGAATAGAGATGAATATCCAACAAGAAAACGACCCGGACTCAATTCTGGATAAGGTGTCAAGGAGAGAGCAAATGAAAGGTAACTTCATTTCACAACCTGAACAGCAAATATCTATCCTATGTGGAATTAAATCTTCAAAATGCTTTTCGGGATTTCAAGAGAATGACAAGAATGACCACTGTAAAGTTAACACATTGAAGAGACACAATATAACTGTTCTAGGATGTTCAGCTGGGGTGCAGAGAAGTGGGAAAAGAATAGTGAATAAGCTCACATATATTTTATTTGTGAGGTCAGAGTTGAAAGTTGGAATACAGTACTCCAATATGCGATCTGAGGACTGATTTTATTCAGGCATTGTTAGAAGGTGTAATTTTTGATCAACAACACATGGAACATTATATCTCCTGAAAATTAATGGTATATTCTGAGAGGAAGGTAACAATGGTACATTTAGGTTTGGTGTCTAAGTTTATATATATGATTCCCTATGCATGTGGGTTCTCTGTGTAAACTGTTTAAGCAATTGTCTCCATCTGTCCTTTCTCAGTGTTCCCATTTCTCTCCCTGCAGCTTTAGCATTACCTTCAGAGAAGCTCATTGCTGGCATCTTTTGGGCCATCTCTCTTGTCGTCATGTCCACTGTGATAATAAGAGCTGTTATTTTCTGTAAGTAAATTTATGAAAGAGTATTTGAAAACTTTTCATTAATAATAATCAGTGCTTTTAATAGTTTAGAATATTATTGCATAGAACTGTCTTTTAATGTTTGTATTAGACTGAACATTAAATAATTTCCTAATTTGTCCAAGGTATAAATATAGAATGATTTAAGGACTATTTTATAAATATATGTACATATATACATGTATTTCATAACTCAAAGATAGGCTTTAGGAGACTGAAGACCATATTGAAAAAACAAATTCATTTTGAGATTGGTTAAATCAAATATTGTAAGAGATGGTGAAGTTTAGTTCTTTCAGCTTTATAGTATTTGTCTGCTTTTACTTCTTTATTAATTTTTCTTGGGAAAATCTATTTTATTTCAGATAATTATAATTCCAAAAAACAGATGAACTGTTAAGCTAAAAAACAAAATTATTATGATTGAGATTAATTTTGTTAAAGAATCACTTTAATATTTGTAGCTTCTGGAGTACTGGAGAAGAACAATTCACTTCCGATAACAAGGATCCAGAAAGGTACATATGTTTTGTAAAATTATAATACCCAGTTTTATTCTATCTTTGTCTAAGTCTAGGTAAAATGATATACATTTTTCAGCAACATAAATTATAAAATAATCAAACATATATTTAAAAATAATGTTTGTAGAAGGGTGTTTATTCGCATACAATACTATAAGGAAATACTCATTTTAAAATACCAAACTCATTGTTGCCAATTGGCTCACATTTCCTATTGCACTAATGTGCTAAGAGATAAGTAGTATTTTTATTTTATTTAATTTTTAATTTCTAATTAATTAACTAATTTTTAAGGGTGACATTGTTTAAGAGTTTTATTATTTTTAAAGAGTGTTTTTTTAATTTATATTCAAGGCATGTGCAGAGTAAATATTTTTATTTCGATGTTTGCTTTATAAGGACGCACAAATTATGATTGAAACTGTGACCCTTCTCTGTGAACACGTGTATGAGTGTGTTTTGTTTTATATGTACCATGGAGTAAAGATACATAGATATGCTACTTACAAATATATTTATACCTATGCAAATCTGTAATTTAATTTTCATTTTTAAAAATTCAAATTGTTTTTGGATAATAACTCATAACTTTTCTTCAGCATATCATTGTGATCGTTGTCCAAAGGAGTGGTTTACATATTCCAGCAATTGCTATTACTTTAGTACCAAAAGTAAAACGTGGACTGAGAGTTTGACGGCCTGTGCTTCCAAGAACTCTGACCTGCTTTATCTAGATAATGAAGAAGAAATGGTAAGATATTAAACTCTTTATATCCTTTAGTAAAGGTTTGTTTCAGTCAATATTATGCTTGTAGAATTTATCCATATTTTTGTCTATATTTGCAGTTATTTATTTTAAAGTCTGTATAATACTCCAC